>CAIGRP010063185.1:0-16305 GCA_903798385.1 Fraxinus cuspidata | reverse complement strand
AATTCAAGGTTTTGGTGGAATTCATATTCTTTTGGTTTTGGTGGGAATTGGTTTTCTAGGCATCTTTATATATATATATATGTATTTAAATTTGTGACAATGGAAACAAATTTTATCCCCAATTGTAAATTTTTTTCCCTTTAATGGACAATTTTCATGGAAAACAAAGCCAAACGAACACCAAAATATCCAAAATTTCAACATTTTTCAGGTAGAAAATTATATCAATCAAACACAATTAATTGACAATTCCCAGTAAAATGAATTCTAGGCAATTTAATTCCGTGAAATTTATTTTCTTTCCACCCAAATTACATCCTTACAATCAAACGGATCCTAAAGTTTTCTACGTGGAATAAGAGTTTAACAATTCAATCAATTTCTTCACTTTTCCAAGTAACTTAGAAATCTAACATTTCATTTAATTATAAATGACTTTCGATAAATAAATATATCGTGTTAATCACCTCATGGAGTAGAACATGATATGCTTGGCTCCATTTCAGAAGACGAGTTCAATTGAAATTTGAGTTCAAAGTTGGCACATTTCACGTATTTAGCCCTTGTTTGGGGAAAATTAAAATTTTAATCTAAGTTAAAATCAATAATTCATTTTAATTACATATTTCATGAGATTCACAACTTTTTCAACCATACATTTTATAATTTTTTTTTTATCAAAATTTACAAAAAAAATTTGATTTTAATCCTCAAGTGCTTATTAAACCATTTACAACAGAGACCACTCCGAAGTGCAAGAGCTTGACATCTTCTTGATAATACTTGCCACACGTTCATCATTGACAGCTGCATCAGTATTTGAAAATCCATTGCTGCAGGACTGAGATGACAACGTTCGTTGCGTGATGCATGTAGATTTTTTCTTTTCTTTAAGTTACTGGTGTAATAAATGAATTATCGACCCCAAAGGAAGCACTACATCACGTGTTGCACTTAAAAAGTATTAGACTATTTGTCCCAAGGAAACCTTTTGTCTGTCGAATGCCAGAAAATTTATGTTCTGGCGTCTGAATAAATTCCACAAACCTTCTTTGAAGTTTAATTGACAAAAGACAACTTTGAACTCTGCTAAAATCCATCATGAAAACACAGGAACCTTGACAAAGAATTCGGGTGTTGATGACTGTGAATGTGAGGAATCACTTGTAAAGTCTTAGGGTCCGTTTGTTTCTCATTATTGTAGAATGAAAATGAAAAATATAGCCGTTATTAGGTCCCACACAAGAATAGAAATTTAAAATTGATGGCTTTAACATTACATTTAGGGTCCGTTTGTTTCTCATTATTGTAGAATAAGAATGAAAAATATAGCCGTTATTGGTCCCACACAAGAGATAGAAATTTAAAATTGATGGCTTGATGTGAAGGATAACGGTCATATTTTTCATTTTTATGGATGAAAAATGAGAAACAAATGGAGGCTTATATTGTAGACACGAGGGAATTTGCTTGTTGCTAAGTCATTATAGACCACGGACAGTGTGTGCCACATTCTTCAATAAAATTATATTACACATAACCCAAACTTTTCCTTATTTTTTAATCATACATTCTCCATCAATCTATTATTCTGATAATGGGGCTCAAACAAAAGTTAATATATATTCTGTACTTGAAACTCGGGTGATGAAATAAAATGAGCCAAGTTTATAATTTTCTAAAATACATAAAATAGAACTAGAGGAGACTAGGCAAAGTCTACCATTTATTTTCACAATCTCAAGTTACATACTACATTTCACACAATTCAAAAAGAAGAACCCTTATATTTATTTCAAAAGCATTGTGAAAAGAAAGATGAATTTGGAAGTTCTGTTAGTAGAACTTGAGAAGAAAAATATTAGAACGAAGGTTGAACTTTGAAGATTAATACAAAAAGCTCCCGGGCAATAAATCATGGATAGTAAAATTCCATTTGAATGAATTTTAGTATGTAACGTGTGCCTAGAACTATACATATGGTTAAACTACCAAGATATATATATAAAGAAAGGTTGTACTATGAATTGAAGACAATCAAAATGAGACTGTTACAGCTTCAGAACAATATGTCCATTACACACATAACGAATGTGTTCTTATTATTCATATTCTCTCTCTAATAGTTTCTCAATTGCAGGGGAAAGTTCTCGAATTCTCGTGGAGTTCTGGAGGTTGCCATCACCTCTGTTGTTTTTCTCAAAGGGATTTATCCAGATGGTAAAATTATTGTAGTAAAAATCAGATCAATAATTCCACCTTATTGCATATTTCTAAAGACTAGTGGCTGCTCTAAAATTCATCTTGTGGTATTCAAGAAATGGATTGCTAAACCAGTACATTTCAAACTTCTAAGATTAGGATTGAATCTAATAAGGATTACTGATTAGCAATCCATGAGTTTTACGGTAATGAGAAAGAATGACCATTGACTTCTTAAACATCAACTTTGGAGTAAAATAAAGTTCAATAACACGTAATAAGGAAACTGCAAATCTTTGATGAGTTTCACTGCACCAATGCATTTGGGCTTTGGATTTGGAATCCCAGTAGTTCAAATCTTAATCCAATGCAAACATTAGGGAGCACTATTTTGCAACTTAACTATGCTAATTGGTTGGTTAACTCTGGTACATAAGCAAAAGGCTTGGTATTTGTTTGATATGGTTCAGACAGAGGCATTACTTGGGTGCAAAATGTGATTATTTGTTTCAGTGTTTTTCACCGAACTTTTAGTACATTCTGTTTCGTCAGCAGGATATATTATGCTGATATTGGCGCTATCTCTTTGCTTTTGTTCTTTGACAGATTGCAGAAGGGAGATAACAGCATATTTTCGTGCTCTGCCCAGACTAGTACCAGCAACGACGCAGAGACGTGGATCCCGACAGATACAGAGCAGTGGCAACAACTTCCAATAATAACTCCTATTAGGTCTATGAGCAGTGAACCTCTAGGTTTGCAACTGTCTGGAACACCCGAGTCTTTCTGAGCCCAAGCCATAGGTAGGATTCTTAGGTAACTATGAGTCCAATACATCCTGTTTAGTAGAAAGACGGGTATTCCTTTCTTCTTACTTCACAATCACTATATTCACGAGTGAAAAGACTAGTAGCCTTTACTTAATTTGATTTTTTCCTGTCTTTCAATTTCATCTGCACCATTCAAAATATTCTCTCTTTTGTGCTTTATTATTATTGTATTAGCCTATGTTTGGCTCATGTTTATATATTGTTTATAAACAGTTAACACACTCCAATCCACATATTTATAGAATGTTCAAGTACTGTCCACTCATCCACTATATATTTCTATCTAATTATAATTTAAACTGTTTACTCTCAAACATACTTTTAATGTGACTCCTGTTTTACACTCCGCTTGTGGTGAACCACACCTTGTTTGTGAACTCTAGAATTCAAGAAGCTCGTTGAGTATGCAGAAATTTGTAAAATAATGGGAGTTAGTTTAACTTGTTTGACCTCGATTAGCACATATTGTTGCTGAAGAAGTTGCAATCTGCTGTGGAAAAACTTCAGTCTAAGTAGTTAACAGTGTGGTTATCATTATTGTTCTGTGTCGAATCTTGTATTTATTTTTAAGAAAAGGAATTTGTCCTACCATGAAAACACGATTGTTAAAGAAACTCAACCTCCGTCATTGTAGAATCCCGGAGAAGATGAACACTGCTTGGACATATCTAAATTCTAAAAAAAAAAATAATTCTTGTGTCGGAAGAAAAGGCAAGTGAATTTTTTGTTTTTGTTTTGATTTAAATTAAAGAGAATATGAAAAAACAATCATGCTACAATTTCATGATCCTTGACATAATTTCATATAACATTATATTCATTGAACTGTTTTAAACACAATCAAATTTTTCATCAAATCATCTGCTGTCACCTTAAATTATATCACTACATCTGTTACATTTCTACTGGCAGAGTGACAAAATCCTTACAAAAATTTGTTTACAAAGAAAGTGGAATAATTTGTATATTTAACCTACATTCGACCATAAAATCAAACTAATAATTTCTATATTGCTATGAGATTTTCGTAGATTGAAGATTAAAAAAGACGATTTTTTTAGCCTTTTGCATGAAATAAGATCTTGAAGGAGTGGATTTGGAGTCCAGGGATTCTACATGCCTTGATTTTTCTGTCAAAAGGCGTGACCACGTTAGAATTCATCGTTCACCGAACTTTTTCTTTTGCTTCTCCTTTATCCTAGAGGAGACGAACACATATTAGTACTGGTAAGATTTTACTATTACAGCTTGAACTGGACTTTGATCTCGTAGAGAAACAGAAGTTGAAAGCACACTTGCGAGTAAGACTTTTAACCCTTGAACATAAAGCCCAATTTCTAATACGGCCCGCCCAGATAGCTTTACAGCCCTTTTTCTCTTTTCCAATAATAGCATTCTTTTTTCACGCAAACAGCTCAATATCAACCCGTCGTGCTATCGTGCAATTCTCGCTCTAATTAGGGTTTATCCGAGGGGGATTTCAATTCATCCACTCTTTGTACTGAAAAATCCTCACTCAATCACCCATGGCGAAACCAGGCCGAGGTCGCCCGGCTTCACCCTCAGGCTCCTCTTCCCGCTCCCTTTCGCGTTCGATTTCTCGCTCTCCTTCAACTTCACGCTCGCGCTCCTACTCTGGGTCCAGCTCGCGCTCACGGTCCCGATCTCCTCCCCGTCATCGCTCTCGCTCCAAATCATTCACCTCTTCCTCTCCTTCTGGTAGTGTCAGCTCTCGCAGCCCTAGCCCCCCTCCTCAGAAAAAAAGGTTTAAACATTTTTGTTTACTCAACTTGTATTTTAATATCTTGGTGTATACATTCTTTATATACAAAATGTTGAAATTCTGAAGTTCAATTAACGTTTCTTGATATTTATACTTGGTTGCTGAAGCAAAAAGATTAATTACGTTAATATTTATGTTGTTATGAGGGAAAATTGTTTTTTTTTTCTTTCTTCGTTTCTTTTGGTCTGGTTATTATAAAGTTAGTCTAGACTGCATAATACTTCGGGAAATTCAATGCAGGTTCTTTTCCTTGTTCTTAATAGAGCCTAATATATTTACGCCTAAATTATTTTGGAATAAGTTAAAAGATCTTAAAATTAGATTTTTCAATAAAAGTGCAATTGTTCTCACTCTTGCACCCCCCTGAGAAACATAGCTACCGATTGGATTTTTGGTGCTTAATCTTGTAATTAGGTCATATATTTTTGTAAGTTGAAGGAAGACTGGCTCCACATGTTATTTTTGTTGGTCTTTCCATCTATTCTTCCTTGCACCCTTTTGTGGGTATTTAATTGAAATGTTTTATGTATATGCACTGTTCATATCTTTCTAATTGATCGACGTGATATTAACCTTCTCGTAAATGTGTTATTTCAGTCCTGTTGAAGAAGCTAAGCGAGGTCGCTCTCCACCACCATCTAAGAAAACTTCCCCACTGCCAAGGTGACATTATGTTCAAATTAATGCTTGACTAATAAGGTAGAAAGGGTCAAGCCAAACCCCACTCCTAACACGTATAAGGATGAGTCCTTTCCTTCTGTGTATTCTGTTCCCGCTTTCGTCTCTTCCCTATTTATGTGTCTTTCCTCAATTGCTCAAAGAACAAGAGGACATACTCATGTGGAACCCCTTCTGGCGAGGCTTTGGGATCTTCTGTAATTAACAATCCCCACATTGTTATTCATGATCATTTTTTTTGTTGTTCTGGTTACTGTTCCCTTTTAAAACCGTTGTAAATTTCAAATTACTCTCAATATGGAACTTACCGAGCTCTATGGCAAGGAAACTTGCGTTGTAAATTTTTAGTGGGCTGGAGCTTTTATGTAATTGATACTGTTATGATTTAAACGAATATAATAGTAGGCAATATGAAAATTAGATCAAACAAGAACACAAGATTAATGTGGTAAAATTATATCACAAGCAGAAGAGGATAATTTTATTAATATCAATAATGGAGGATTACAAATGATTGTTTAGAATGTAAGGATTGATTTTTCTAGAGATTTACTCCTCATATATTTATAGTGCAAAGAAAAGTCTAAGATGTGGAGGAGTTCAACTATAACAAGTCCATGCAATAATGAAGTATTTGGGATAAGATAGGATTCAAAAAATTGCCAAAATCGTGAACTGATCAAAAATCGGATAAGACATCGGCTCTCGCGGTGGTCTCGTGGAGGTCGAGCGGTTGTCGGCTGCTTAAGAGGCCTCTTCGTGGCAAGGGAGCGCTGGCTTCCTTGTTTTGAGCACTTAGCGAGCACTGGCCTGATTTTTCCTTCTCTTTGCGCGATTTCTTCTCTCCTTTTGTGACTTGGACACTTTCATGACTCCTCCAAGTCCAAAACAAATTACAAACTCCCATATTAATTTCAACTAAAATTCACAAATAGAATTCAACTAGAATTCTCAACTAATATATAAATAGAATTCCCAAATAGAATTTGGGTCACACCCTAATTCTAACAGATACATATATTATTATTATTATGTTTATATACAAAATGCTACTTTGGATATATAAGAATGAAAATTATAAATGTTTGTACCACAATTTCAAATTTATTTATGAACATACTAATTGTTTAAGTTATCTTTCAACATAAGCTCCACATGTACTGTATATTAAATGGGGTCAGCTTATGTCATTTAACTTTAGTTGGTTATTCACTTCTAGATTTTTGATCTGCTGCTTATTTTGTAGTCACTTTTGTCTGAAGCTGAATCTGTCCTCTTAAACTTGTGTAGCATTTCTCCATGGCTTAGTTTTACTTTATTTTCTATGGTTATGCTGTTATTTCTGATTGCTTACTATCATGGATGGCTTATTATGCTGGTTTTGTTCTATGTTTCCAGGAAAACTTCTCCAATTCCCGAGTCACTTGTACTTCATGTTGATCAGCTCAGTAGAAACGTAAACGAAAACCACCTAAAAGAAATATTTGGTATGCTCACTTTTTCTTTATCTGCTGAATTCTGGTAGTTGGAAGCTTTTGTTGAATACTGATTGTGCTAGGTTAGAACAGTTATCCTTGAGCTAGTGAAATTGACTAATACAGTGACAACTCTATAAAATAATATTGCAATTTTTTTTTACTTTAGAGGGTTATTAATTTATCGATAAATGAATAATTTATTATTTTATTGATTGGTTACGTGAAGTCATTTCTAGTCAACACTACAAAAATGATAGGAATGATGAGTACATTTTGTATTATTCTAGTGAAAATGATACAATGATGGAATAGCCTATTGTCGAAGAGATTACTGAATATGCACACAAAAGATGATCATGACTTATATGATAGTTGTGTTTTACCAATTGTTTCTCCAAAAGTTTGAGTGCAAAGAATTTAGATGCAGCTTTTCAAAAATAAAATAAAATAAAAATGAATTGAAAAATAAAAGTTGTCTAGTAAAAAGTTCGTTAATATGCAATGTAAAAATTTTACGTATTCAGCAAATTAGTTGGTGGCGTAGACAAAATTTATTTTGTTTTAAAAACTAATTGGCAGCTTTTGTGGTAGTTTTCTTATTTGCTCCTTCACGCAGGTGGTGTTTCTTTTCCCTTATCTCGCTCCCTCTTTTGTAGGTAATTTCGGTGAAATTGTAAATGTACAACTGGCAATTGATCACGTCGTAAGTTGTTAAATTCCCATATCTGTGAAGGTGTCTGAACCATTTTTTACCTTTTAATTTTGGATTTTTTAAACAGTTGCTCTGTTGCAGGTTAACATTCCGAAAGGATTTGCATATGTTGAGTTCAAGAGTAGAACTGATGCCGAGAAAGCAATGTTATATATGGATGGCGTATGATTTCTTCAAGATGCTCTGCTGTAGTGAGCAGTTATACTTATTTACTGTGATGAAAATCAATCTGCTCTACTGATTTTAATGCAGGCCCAAATTGATGGGAAAGTTGTTCGAGCCAAGTTTACATTACCTGAGCGGAAGAAGGCTTCTTCGCCTCCTAAAGCTGTTGCAACTACTTCGAGGAGAGATGCCCCTAAAGCTGATGATGTTACTGCTGATGCTGACAGAGATGGACTAAAGCGACCTAGAGAAGGTATGATCATTCTGTATGCCCAATATGGAACTGCATATTATTCTTCCCTCTGTTACTGATATTTGTTTTAGTAAATTTCCTCAATATCATCAGCATCTCCTCGGCGCAAACTTCTTTCTCCACCTCGAAGGAGATCTCCTGTAGCACGCAGAGGTTCTCCCAGACGAGGACCAGATTCTCCTCCCCGGCGACGTGCCGATTCTCCAGTTCGTCGCCGAGTAGATACTGCTTATCGACGGGGTGACTCACCGCCTCTCAGGAGGAGGCCTGCATCTCCTGCAAGAGGCCGTTCTCCCTCCTCTCCACCAAGGCGTTATCGATCACCTCCCAGGTTGGGGTCTTTACTCCTCTCATTGAGTTGATTGCCTACACTTATTATCTTTTATTAGGGGGGCTGCTTTTGACTTGTCTAATTTTGAATAGGGCATCTCCCCGTAGGGTACGTGGTAGCCCTGTTCGACGACGATCTCCACCTCCTCCAAGGCGGCGGTATGTTAAACTGCTCGTCACAGTTTCATCATCACCAGCATTCTTTTTAGATAATTTCAAGAGAAATATTACATTTTTTAATAGAATATGTTGTCCAATTTGATGTATTAACTGCTGTTAGCTTTGTTGACGTAAATATGCTTTTCAGTTACTCTTGAGGAACATGCATACCAGTAGTGTGTGCAGGACAAACATGTGGGTCTTTCTTTAATAGGTTTAATGGCAAACAAAATCTAGCATTCGAAGGACATAGAATTCATGATTCTCTTTGTTAGTTTTAGTGCTGCGCATATCAGGAAATATGGGACTAGAAGAGATTAGGATGGCTGATAAATTGGAGCTGGAAGAGGAAATCTGCTGCTGCTTTAAGGTGTTGAGACGGGACCTTAGAACAGTTCTCTACTTGTTTAGGAGATTCGATTATTTTAGCTCACTGGGGATTGTCTGGGATCGTATAAGAGGTATCAATTTAATTGCTGAAAAGTTAAGAAGCTAGCAGAAGCTAGGAGCCCGGAATGTTCTGACGGTTTTTGGTTTGTTTAGACGTGACTGACCCTAAAAACTAACATGAATATAATTGGATAATAAAGAAATTTATTTTTTCAGGTAATATAATATGTTCAGTTAGATTTATTGTCAGCCTTAGACTTGGTTGATGGAAATAAACTTTTCAATTACTTGTGGAACATTGATTATGCCCTTGCCATTAAAGCTATCAGTCTGGAATTTGCGTTATATTCAAACTATTTTCCTGTACTTGTATATGGGCAATGTTTCTTGAAACAACAATATTTTTGCCATCAATTTTGCATCATGCTTCCTACTGTGTATTTTGTCCTCTGTAATAATGGGAATTTTCGTGTGTAGTTCTCCACGACGAGCTCGAAGTCCTCCAAGAAGGTCTCCATTTAGCCGTCGGCGGAGCCGCTCCCCTCCTATCAGGAGGCCAGTTCGTTCACGATCAAGATCCGTATCTCCAAGAAGGTAAAATATTAGTATATTGTTTCTTTCCTTCATAACTTGCAACAATGGTTTTTTTTTTTTTTTNCGGCGCTTGTGCATGGTCTAAAGATTTTCACTTATAAGCTAATTTTGTTGTGCCGTTGAACTTGTTAAATTAGTACAAGATAATGCAAAAAAAGAAAAAAAAAATAATAATAATAATTAAAAAAATAATAATATATATATATATATATATATTCATCTCTTATAGTTTTTTTCCCCCTGCTGATTGTGTACCCATTTATTGGGAGAAAAAAGATCATTGTGGTAGTTTTAGAACACAAGTCAAACAATTTTATGCAAGCATGAAACATGTGGTTGTGATGGGCTCATACTTGAGTCCACGTCAGCATTGCCTTATTCTTCGATTTTTGTTCTATTTACTAAAAATGTGGTATCTATTATGCCGCATTATGTCATGACTTCTCGTGCCTATGAATTATTCATCCTTGCAGAGGGCGTGGACCACCTGCCAGACGTGGTAGATCATCTTCCTACTCTTCATCGCCTAGCCCACGCAGGGTCTGTGTCTCTAAATAATTTCTTTATCGAAATATTATTTGGTTTAGTATCTAATTTCAGCTCCATTTTGTGAATTTGTTTTCAGGCTCCACGGAGGGTATCTAGGAGCCGCAGCCCAAGAAGGTGTGTTTTCTTGTATATGTCCTGGTGAAATCTTTGGATATGAATGATTTTTCTTAACCAAGAATGAAATACATTTAACGTGAACAACTTGACAAGTTTCTGTTTCATGAAAGTTAAATGGGTTTCATTAATTGCAATTATGCTAGTGATTATTAGCATTTATCAAGATAGTTTTTTCAAAAAAATTGGGGTCGTTCTATTTGAGGATTGCTTGTTGCTTTGTCTTGCTCATTTCTTGTATAATTTGTGCTTGTTCTTTCAGGCCGATTAGAGGAAGGAGGCCTAGTAATAGCAGCAGCAGCAGCTCGCCACCCCCTAAGCCTTAACTTAGGGGTCAGTTCTTGCGATAAATAGCTCTCTGATGCACAATTTGGTCACTGTAAAATTTCTGTACAATTGCATGAGCCAATAATCTTAGACGGTGCTTTATGGTTGAAGCAGTTGATGCATTTGTCTCGTTCTGCAAGCTAAATTAGTATGAGATTCTGGGGAGTAAACCTAATCTTCTATTTAATCTTCAACTTGGGTGTAAGAACAAATACTTGACTGTTTCCTGTCTTTAACCTTCCCATCCCTGCTAGTTCACAGCAGGAAGTTTGCTTGTTATGGTGGTGTTATTTGTGCATGTTTGACTGAGAATCTACTTAATGAAGGGCTTACTTCCTATTAGCTAGTGATTTATAACCTCGTCTTCTATTTAATCTTCAACTCGGGTGTAAGAACAAATGCCGGAACGTTTCCTGTCTATAACCAACCATCCCTGCTAGTTCACTGCAGAAAGTTTGCTTGTTCCGGTTGTGTTATATGTGCATGTTATTGACTGAGAATCTACTGAATGAAGGGCTTGCTTCTTATTAGCTAGTGATTTATTTGTAATAAATTGTTTTTCGTTGATCAAAGCTAGAAATAGGGGTCAAACCATCTACAATTATCTCAAGTAGAATATTAATTTTGTACATAAAAATTATAGGGGATAAAGAAAGGCTGAACATTTAAAGAAAGAAAAAAGAAAAATTGGAAAAGCAATATTGTTGAATTGGCTCCCCCTTCTAGAAATAATATGAGATTTAAAAGCAAAATTTACCTTTGTTTCCTATACCTATAGAAATGCCAAAATTCAATGAAAAATTACCAGCGTTGTCGCTTTACTTTGACGAAGACACCGCTTCAATTTCCGATCAAATATTTTCGACCTTTGAGTAAGCCTAGCTGATTCGTTATTCTGGCAGGCAGAATACCAGCACTTACTTTTAGGGATATTTGGTGGCGGATAAAGATAATTGTATGCTGGGTACCGAAGTCTCCCCCAAGTTCCCAACCTATAACACGGGTCAGTTGGCCCCCGGCATTGTAGCGTGATTCTTTAGCGGCAACTGTTAAGGAAGGCGAGGGGAAAAAAAAAGCAAAAAAAAAACGGAGAGCTACCATTTGTATAGACGTCGTCTATACAAATGGCTAAAACGAAAAACAGACGTCGTCTTTAAAATTCTGGCAACGATGCCCACAGAAAAGAAAGGAAAATACTATTTGTACACATCTCTGTGTACGCTCCCCTCACCAAAAGGGTGGCCCACATCCAATAAAAAATTCGTGGGCCACCTTACGGAAAACCAAATTTTGCAGAAATCTATGTCCTCTGGTCCAATCATGGTGCATGTATAGGGGCCCCACAGAACACTCACGCACGAAGGTGGGTAAATTTTTTTATTGGGTGGTCCCGCGTGGGACCCACCTCATGTGAAAAACCCCCTCTTGAGAAGACAGTCTATTCCATTTTTTCTTAGCACCGACATCATAGACTAATTGTTTTGGTTAGAGATGGCAATGAGGCGGGCTCAAGGAAAAGGCACCCCCGCCCCGCCTTAGACGGGGCGGGTTAGGGTGCGGCCCTGCCCCATTTCCAGCACTTTTTTTTTTTCAGTTAAAATACAAATTTTAAAATTTAAAATCTAAAGCAAATAATGCTCAAACTAACTACATCAATATTCAAAGCAAGCACTCGAAACAAACAATATCAAAAATTAAACATTTGTAGTTAATTAATTATTTTTTTATTCTTCACTGGACGGATTCTGGACGGTTCATCTCCGCCTCGCCCCGTCCCGAGACCGGAGACGGGGCGGCGGTCCCTACCCCGCCCTGCCAACCCGTCGGGGCGGGTTTTTTTCACCCCATTCGGGGTCGGGTCCCCCGGGCGGGGCGGGATTTTGCCATCACTAGTTTTGGTGCAATATTTTTCTTTCTTTTTTAATCCTTTTTTCCCCTTGTTTTAGGTTTAATGACAAAAATGAGTAAATATTATTTTGACAATCTTACACTTTTAAATGTTGAGGATGAAGTGCATTTCACGTTTAAATTAGACTGAAAAAAGGGATGGCAACTAGAAGTGACGGAGTAGGGATTAAATTATCCCCAATTCCATTTAATTATTTTTATAATTTATTTTTAAATTATTAAAAAATTTGGGATAGATTCGAGAAATTCAAATTCTCGCTTAGATTACCTAACGGGGCGATGCTAGTTTTGTGGTAATATTAATGTTGGAGCCTTGGAGGTAAGTATAATAAGCTCTTGTTTGGTTTGGAAAAAAAAATTAGATTTAATAAAAGATGGTGAAATACGTAGTTGAAAAGTTGATAAAAGTTGTCGATTCCATGAAATGTGGTTAAAAATGAATTTTAAGAAATGAAGGTCAAACAAGGCTAAATTCAAAAAGGGACGAGAGCGTACGACTTGATTCATTACTGCAAGCACGACCTAAATTAACGTAATAACGAATGTTAATTTCTTACTCATTAGAGAATGATAATTTACATATTTTGGGTTGCAAAAATCGATAAATTCACCTGTAGCCTGCATCATGTTTAATTTTGCTCTGGACTAAAAAATGTAATTGCTTGTTTAGACTATTTCAAAGATGCTGCTAAAACATAAGATGTCATTAGGGATGACTAAAAAAATTATTCAAGTTGATGTTCATGGACTCTACTCTGAATAGGGCCAGAATTATCCGTCTAATCAGGTAAATGGGATGGTGGCGCGGAACTAGGATTGTTGCCTGAAGAAGCGGGTACGGGACAGTTACGGAAAACATGGTCACTGCTTTGCTAATCATGCCGTTTAAAGTTAATTTCAAGTTTAAATTTTTTTATCAAACAAAAAGAAAAAAATTATTGTCATTTTAAACTAGAATATGAGATGTTCTTAACAAATTGAAAAAAAGTAATAATATTTAGGAGTAGTAAAAATAAGTGTTAAATATAAAGAACATGTTACAATATTTAAAAAATTTTACTCTCTAAAATTGTATATGCTCTCTAAATTACAAAATATATTGTTTAGAAATGGTCTCTTAAATATGCTTTTAGTTGTATTGTAAATTTCATGAAATAGGCACACTCTTATTACTTAGCTATTGTTTGTCTCCTTTTAAAATAATTCTTTAATTTTTATATTCATTTTTCAAATCACACATTCACATAATAAAATATTTGCACGTAAACCCAATTTTTTCCAAATTTTAACCACGCATTTTCCAAAATATTATTATTCAAAATATTTATTTTTTTCTCAATAATGATCATCAAACAAGGGTTTAGAGGACTAATTTTTTGTATGCGACACTTTTATTATTTGTCTTGAATAGAATTGATCTCCTGTCAACAGTGGTCAAGAGTTATGATGCATATCCACCGATGCGGTGAGCAATGTCATCCTTTAAAACATTTTTTTTTATTCTGATACTTATTTTCAATCATACATTTATGCAACAAAATATTTTGCACTTAAATTCAAAATATTTTATTATTTTTTATTCATATATTTTTCAAAAAATTACTATTCAAAACATTATTTTTTCAAATTAATAACCATTTGTCAAGTCGAGCTAAACTCTAATGCCTATGAAATCTCTTATTGAGTAGACTTTGATCTGAATAATGAATTTTTGTGAAGTCTACGTTTTTTCCTTGTAGAGTCTAGCAAATACGAACGCGAGTCCAAAACTTAAGAAATTACCAACTTTCACACGTCCGTTTTGTTATTACAACTGCTTTGAATTTTGAGAGACCATTTATGGAGGTATATTTGGTAATGTTAGATAATATAGCCCTTGCTTGAGTCTTATTATTTAGAAAAAATATATTTTGAAATAATGATTTTTTTTGGAGGATGTGTGGTTGAAAAGTATAAAAAAAATTTTTAATTTACAAGTAAAATTATTTTTTTAAGAGTGTAATTAAAAATGAGTTTTAAAAAATATACTATTAAAAGTGGGGCTCAAACAAGTGCATAGTGACAACGATGGTATTGCCTGCTGCCCATATAGTAAAGCTGCTAAATTTTTACAAATTTCTATGCCGAATGCCGAATTTTGAGTGAAAATTTCAAGTCAAATTTCTCCGTCCGATAAAAATCATAATCTTAATAATTAATGTGTCAATAGAAATTTAGCGTCTGTATGAGCTTCATCTTTTGATCAAAATGCTTATTTGAATAGTATCTTATTGAATAATGCATGGTTAAGAAATATGAATTTTTTTAAAATTATATGTAATATTATTTTATCGAAAAAGATGCGATTAAAAAATATGTATTTTTGAAAATAATGGGCACCCGTGTGCTTAAAATCCATAATCATCCGAGCCCCTGTATCCGTAATTTTTTGCTTTTTTTTTTCACGCCTGTGAGAAGGAGAAGAGTAGAATCAAGCAAGCGAGGATCAAGTGGATTTATGAGGTGTGACGAGATATGCAAAATATGCATATGTTATAGCGTTAAAATAATGTAAATTGCACAACAAGTGTTGTTATCGATGAAACAAACTAAAAAAATTGAAGTTTGGTTTGTGGAGATTATGGAATTATATCGATTTGGACACTAATGAACTGCCTTTAAATTCTGTTGGAGCAGCAAACGTTTGGAGTTAGAATGGGAAAAAGAAAGTAATTATGTCGCTTTTGGAAGTAGAATGAAAAGAAGAATCAATGTTTTATTTTGGCAGAATGGAAGTTGTGGTCTTTTTCTCAATTAGATTTTTTTTTTTAATGTAAATTCCAATGGCAGAATGGCAGGCAATGGCTTGCTAACATTAGGCCGTGTGAAACTCGTTGATTTAATACCATCTGGAACCCTTCCTTCGGACTCGTACAAATTGTCAGTTTCAACTTTGTCCCAGTCTCTAGCTCAGTATTCAGCTGCCATTATCCAATTACCCGCGGGCGATGGGACCCTTTCGAGGTCGTGTTTGGATTCTTCTCGTCTCTACTTCCATCAAAAACCATCTTTCCCTTCTGTAGATATTATTCATCCCAATGACTTCCATGAGTGGTGCAAGACATCTGGTTACCGTGCAAACCATCAAATGTGGCAAGAGAGTTACGATTTTATGTTGTCGAAGGTACGACTAACCCAATCGAAAGAATACAGAATATAAAGTGAATAAGAAAATTAAATGCAATAGATTAAGCGAGGTATATCAAAACAAATCTCCTTAAGACAGATTTTGCCCCCCCATAAAATGCAAACGAGATTATGGACGTCTGTCTCTCAAGATGCAACGCTTCTTCCAAAGTCGATACTGCACAATACCAACATTGACGGTCGAACCAAAGTATGATCGTACTCGAACGGAATAAACACGAATTTATATGAAAGAATTTGGAGAGAGAGATAATGAATTTAGAAATCAATTGAATTTTAATTGATTTGGTGTTGTGAAAAACGAATTTGTGGGTCCCTATTTATTGAGATTGAAGTGTCTCATTGAATGAGTATGTGACATTTCATAAAATGATGCACCATTTGATCTGATCCGTCTTAGTCATTGGATCGCACCATTTCATGATCGACGGCTCAGATTAAACCATGAAATGTAATGTCCATTCATCATGCTTATTCACCAATTTATGAACAGTCACATACCATGCAGATGCCATGCGTACATCCAATTGAACTAACTGCCAAGCAGGACGAAGTGACATCACATGTTATGTGTATGCCACCTAGGATGCCAACTCATCGAACCTTCTGTTGCCATGTCATCGAACCATGAGTCAATTTCTGAAAAC
>CAIGRP010063184.1:0-13828 GCA_903798385.1 Fraxinus cuspidata | reverse complement strand
GCCCCTTCTCACACTAGGTTTCCGGTTGTAATTGTTAAACAATTACAACCTGAAATCAATTAATGTTTTACAACAATCCGCTCAGCAACTATACCATAAACTCAATAATCAAGAATGAATAGCTAGATGATTATATAGACAGACAGAAAGCACGAACTCTCGAAACGGAGAGAAGAGAATCGCCTCACAGATCGCTGGAGCAAAAGAGCCGGATGAAGAGTGTAAGATTATGACTTTCCATTGACTCAAGGGGCATTTTATACCCCAAGGCCCAGCCGTGGATCTTGTATGNAAGAGAATCGCCTCACAGATCGCTGGAGCAAAAGAGCCGGATGAAGAGTGTAAGATTATGACTTTCCATTGACTCAAGGGGCATTTTATACCCCAAGGCCCAGCCGTGGATCTTGTATGGATGGCCCAGATCAGCCCCAAAGAAAACCGAGTCCAAGTGAAATCAATAGGTCCAATCAAGTCACGCCAAGTGTAATTACTTATCACAAGTGAAGAAACGTGTTTTCACTTAAAAATAAGAGTTGGTTTTTAGAACCACAACTTTCAGTGCACTTTCTTATTCCCCGATGAACACTGTCAATCTAATTGTTTTATTGTTCTAATGGAACAATCTAATACTCCTTCAGTGTAACACGCTGATTAGTGTTAAGCGTCTGGCTAATTAAAAGCTCATTGGTTCTTCTGTTTTCTAATTTACATCAAAATCAAACTCCAATTCTATCCTCTGATATCGACCCCATGAATGCATTTTCTAATAGTCCATGTTATTTGTGGAAATTTGTTTATGCTTCCTCTTAAGAGATTTTTGTCAACTTGTTCCTGCTTTTACTTCTATCATTTTCTTCTACAGGAAAGATTTTATTTTGGGGACACTCTTATGCCTTTGTTCGAGACTGGTATCCCACTTTTGAAGCGACGCCTTCACCAACTTCCGGGATCTGATAAGGTGAGTATTTTTGCTCTATGAAGATGTTAACAATTTTTTCTCAAAGCTGCTTATGATTTTATAGCCAAATACTAATGTCTTAGTTTCCTAAATTTTTTCTCCCAGATAGTTGTTGCATTTCCAGATGATGGAGCTTGGAAACGATTCCACAAGCTATTGGATCATTTTCCCATGGTTAGTGTTTATAATTTTTTATGTGCTATTATCTTATGCACTAGATATTTTTTTGTCAGATATCTGATACCATCCATTGACAGGTGGTTTGCACAAAAGTTCGTGAAGGGGACAAAAGAATAGTTAGGTTAAAAGAGGGTGATTGTGCTGGTTGTCATGTTGTCATTGTCGATGACTTGGTGCAATCTGGTGGAACCCTAATTGAATGCCAGGTGTTCCTTCCTGTCTTTATCCCTCTTTAAATCTGCAAGATCTATGAATTTGAGCATACCAACTTTTATTCTTCAGATAGAATATGTCTGCAGAAGTCAATCTCTGCACATCTTCTGCAAATTTAGATTAGCTAGTTCTTATGCAAAGTACAATTGAAATGATCAGATTTCTTCTTTTAGCAGTTATCATGGTCTTGCTCGTCTTGTACATAGTATGAATAGTTGCATAGTGGGCTTTAATTCCTTCTTTCTCAATTAGCTGCATCTGTTTGTCGTGTTTCATTTGTTAATTTCTTCGTGTGAACTTCTAGGCTTTCAAGTCCAAGGGAAAAGATTGCTAAAGCTATCAGAGTAAAGAGGGTTCAATTGATTTATTTGATACGTTCTACTAACTTTGTCTAACAGAAACTGTATTTGAACCCTTCCGCCCCACCCCATCTTAACCCAACCATACAAACAATGATACGACGATAAAAACTAAAAGGAAAGTTGCTTGTCCTGTTAAAACTGTGAAAATCCATGAAGACAGAGGCGCGCACATATGATCATGTGGATATGATATATGGTAATGACCATTAATTACATGCCAAACTGGAAACCTGGTCGAGGACTTGTTCACACCTGTTATAAATGCACAGTGTATTTATAGTTCCACCTCGAAGGCAATAGTTTGATGAGAATTTGGATTTGCATTCAGCAGCCCATACCATCATATGATCAATTTCAAAATTTATCTAATCCTTGGCTTGTGCATGATTAAAATGTTTCTGTTTCTTGTGTCTTGTATTTAACTCTTGGTTGTTTCAGAAAGTATTGGCAGCTCATGGTGCAGCAAAAGTGAGTGCCTATGTAACCCATGCTGTTTTTCCAAAGGGGTCATGGGAGCGATTTGTTCACAAGAATGATGGTAATTTTTTGCTTTTAACTGTTTATGGCACTCTTTTTTTCCCCAATTTTTCAGTGATTTTTTATCAATGTATATTACATTGAGAAGGTGCAGAGAAGGCATTCACCTACTTTTGGACAACGGATTCATGCCCACATACTGTGAAAGCCATAGGCAAGAAAGCTCCTTTCGAAGTTTTGAGTCTTGCAGGGTCCATAGCTGATGCCCTCCAGATCTGATGGTTATAAGAGGATTCAGGCATAATGGGAAAGGTGTGAACCTTTAGCGGAGGTTACCAATTTGTGGGATTTCATGATTTTGAGTTTCTTTATTAACTAAATAAAAGATTGTCGTAGTTATGATTCTTGTGTATCGTATTGAAGAACCATTGAGGTTCCTAAAACTGGGAAGCTGGACGCTTAACCAGTTCATTACATGAACAGCTTCTCTTATTGTGCAATTTATAACGTAGTAAAAATGGCTGAATCCAGTCCAATGTTCATTAGTTCAACGTGGTATTGTTTCAAGAAATGTTCTGTGGAATTTCAGTATGAATCTTCTCGTGCTGGTGTATTTTCAGAAAATTTCCCTCCATTTTTGTCTCAAACATGCTTGAACATGAATCTCCGACAAGATGCACAAAATGTTGGAAGCTTTTCTCGTAGCTAGCACGGAACGCATCTTATATAAACGAGCAAATTTCGTTATTTTGTGTGTGTGTGTGTGTGTGTGTGAGAGAGAGAGAGAGAGAGAATGTAAGGACTAAAAAGTGTTACAAATAACAAATACACAGTTTCCTGTGTACAAGGCCACAGGACAGAACCTGCGGGGCCATTCTACACATAATTCTGACCCTCCCCCAGCTCTTTAAACTACTATACATTTAGTATGACTGCTAAGCAGTCACAAGAACTGGACCTGTCAAATATTTTTTGCCGAGATAATATGGAGTATCCATGGTTGAAAAGCGGACGCTCTAGTAAATAAATAATTCATATGTACGTTCCAGTCCACCTGTAATACACATAAAAGCTGTACAAAAGTTAACACTTGCTGCCCACCAATTCTTGTTTGGAGTAATCCAATTTAAGGGAGTGGACGACTTTTCTCAGGCTACTCATCTGGATTACTCTTTGGGCTGTCCAGAAAATCCCCAACATAAGATCCATCCGGCTGACGTATAAAGATGTTCAAATTACTGGTGTGTCTAGGTTCCTGAGACCCAAAAATCCTTAAATCAGAATGTGTCCACAGAAATTTCTATTTTATAGCGAGCACAAATTTACTATGTTAGAAAATGAGAGATCTCAGGGTCATTTAGTCAAGATGTGAGGAAAAGGTTGTAACTTGTGTTAAATACCAGATCATCAATCCCTTGGTCCTCTGACTGGAAGAGAATTGGTCGACACCGTTTATCTTCATTCATTAAACTTGAATTCTGAAAGTGTGAAACAAGAGCAGTCTGTCCCTGGATTCTCGCATATGTCAAAGAAGCAATCTTTTCACTATTGAACTTTTCCCATCTCTTCCCATTAAATGCCTGCAAAGATTTACATGAGACAAATCCATTTGTCACTGAACAGATTTTCAGATTTTTCAAGAAACAAAATCTTTGATTACGTGGCTTCAGAGGGTGATTAGAGCATAACAATTGTAAAATGTTCCCGACCTTTAATATTAGTTGCTCACATATTTTAGTATCCTGCGGTGATATTTAGTACAGATGACCGCAAGGAAGGGACAAAGGAAAGAAACTCAAACCTCATGGAAGGTGATGATATGTGAAGGAGACACCATGTTGATGAAAGCATACCCCACATTGCACTTATTCTGGGCAACAGGAAATATAAATTAGCAAGGGCATTGAGTTTAATGCAAAGTTATATAATTTTACTTCACGGTAACTCACCTTAAAATCAATTGGCAGATAGAGGAAATCATATGTGCCCTTGTGAGTTTCATCAATAGCAGCAAGTAGCATCTTCGAGGTGTACCTTCAAACAAGGAAAATTAGAATGCAGCATTATTCTGCGGTTTCAAAACAAAATGGATATTTAAATTGTTGTCAGTTCATACTTGTTGGGGATATTTTTAATCATCAAAGTAGTCCTACTATCTTCTCCACTGACGATCTTTTCCAAATCAAGTTGATACTGCCTTCTGTCTTCCACCTGGCTTCCACTGTCAACCCTTCTATTTCGATAGCGATCAATCAATCCATCGTTGCTGGTTGCTCCCATGCCTCCATAAGAACCAGTTCCAAAAAATATGGGAGAATTTCGGGACATTGGCATCATCCTAGAACTCGGAGAACCAACTTCAGAAAAATTTTCTGTATAAGCAATGCCCATGTTAAGTGGCCCCTGGGCAATCATATTCATTGCATGATTCCCATTGTTGCGACCTAAATTTGTGGCACCAAATGCAGCTCGATTGGTGTGGGATGATTCTGATGACTCTGGGAAAAAACCAAAATTCCTTTCTAGTTGAATACCAGATGGAGCGGATCCAACATGATGTGAACCCAGAAATGAGCCATGCCCACTGTGATAAGGATAACCAGTTATTTGTCCACTAGGTGAAAACATAGGTCCCTTCAATGATGATGACCAAGCAGAGTTCATGCGCTCTGATGGCACATTTGGCATGTTGGATTGGACACTGCTGTGCAGGATTAAAGAACTAAAATTTAAAATGCCTTTTTTATCCTCTAAAGTGCAGTCCAGTACTAGTATCAAACGTACCTGGAGTGAATAGTAGGGCTTCCCCATAGAAACTGAGGACCAGAGAGCGTCCCAATGCTAGATGACTTGGAGTCACCATATGATGACACGGGTCCAGGACTTGAACTGAACTTAGAATCAGGTATGGGAGAATGCTGCTGATAAGCCACTCCTTGTGCTGCATTAGCCTTAGTAATTACCTGGTTCACATGGCTTATCCGTACAGGGTCTTTACCAATTGGTGCAATCTTCACGGGATTTGAAACCTGGGATGGAAGGATAGAGGCCAACCCAGGCAAGCGGTTATTTCCAACAGGGCTAAGGTTCCCTAAAACAGGTGACCGACTATAATCAGGAAATGAGTTGTGATCAACTGGACTCCCAAAATTTGCCCAACTACCTGCAAGTACAAACATTGGTGCCATGATTATACGTATACAATTAGCAAGTGACAGCTTTCTTAATGTAGATCATCCATCCACGTACCAGGAGGAGAGTTGGCTACAGGTGAACCAACTTGAAGGTGGAAAGGCAGAGCTTCACCATCTTGTTCTTGCTCTTGATTCAATTGCAGAATTAAGCTATACAAGAAAAGCACAAACAACTCATTGTTCGCTCTTTCAACTAGCACATGACTTGCAATTAAATAACCATCTAAATGAAACAAAGTGTGACATAAAGATGAAACCTAATTGACCAGGAAAAAAAAAAAGAAGATAAACCAACAGGAGCAAGTCATATATTGACTTGATTTAAAATTGCAGATTTTTAGGGCAAAAAGTCAAAGGACATGGGAGCTAATTTTTCCACCAAGATCCCTAAAAATGATGGCACGACTAGAGCAAAATTTTGATTAATCCAAGCTACCAACATCCAAAAAGTCAACCACATATCGAGATTACTAAGATGAGTATGTTCAATACCCAGTAACTTTGGAAGCCCAAGCATGCTAAAATCCTCTAAAAAAATCTACCATTCACCTAAGCAGCATTGTTATTCAAAGTACTCAAGATTTCTCTTATTGTTACCTAATAGTTTCACGCGCACCTTCTCTCTTCCCAGAAAGACAGAGACAGACAATTAAGAAAAAAAAAAAAAACAAATATTGTGAAGTAGATGCCTTGTAAAGCATTCTTTTCCAGTCAAATATTGGGCTTCAGCAGAGGTAAATGCATCAGCAATTTAATGATTTTCAAATTTTAATTAAAATATAAGTGACAGGACTCATTTACGATACTTCCTCTTATCACAGGTATATTTTTTTGAAGAAAAGAGCAACATGTGGAAGTTGACTGCGTGCCATTTTTATGCATGTAAATTACCAAACAAGTAAAAAACAAGGGCATTGACAAGAGGTTATGTGTAGTTAACTGTCCACAAAAAAGAGAAAAATGACATATTAAAAGAGATACACTCCTAACAGCATTTAAAATACGAAATATACCTCCGACGGGCTCCTCCAGGGCGGCTAGGTTCAAGTTTTATGCGCTTCCCAGCAATGTCACTTCTATTTAAAGCCTTGAGAGCTGCATCTGCAGCTCTAACATCATAAAACTCGATGAACTTGTGATGTCGTTTGTGGGGTGTTTCCCTGATCTATATTTTATAAAAAAAAAAACTAATGCATCTCAGCCAACAAAAGATGAGGAATTCCTAGGGAAGCTACTATAAATAAATGCAACAGAAAAAACAATGACAGCCAGATAAGTGTAAGAAATTCTCACCTCCTTAACTTCTCCATAAGCCCCAAAAATTAGGCGGAGGTCATCATTGGACACTGATGCATCCAAATTAAAGACCACAAGAGTTCCTTGGTTAACATCTTTATCAGATGGATTATCCTGGATGTAGCAAGAAATAATAATCAAATATGTGCTCATCTTTTCAGAAGTTTCATATTATTAAAGAAGGGATATCTCGGTCCAGACCTTGGGAATCGAAAAATGAATATCAAGTTTTCTTCGTCTTAAGGGCTTGTTTTGTAATGTGCGCATTGCCGTGCGAGCAGCTCTGATATCATAGTAAGATATCATCACAAACCCCCTGTGCTTACATGCGGTATAGAGAGTTCTGATATCTCCATATTGCTATTAGGAAGAAATAGAAAATATAGTTATGTATAAATTCATATTTGCATTCGAATATGAATAACAGTCCCTAAAAAAGGAATAGATAGTACCAATAACTCATGAAAAGAGGGAAAATGAATAAGAACAGAATAAAAAATTAAATATACTACCAAAAATCATAATATTGGAGCTAAATCTGCATGTTTACCATCCCAATCCAGTAATTCTAGGTCGACAAAGCTTGGATGAAGATTAGCTGACACCAAGTACACGAGGATATATCTAAGTCTAATTTTTAAGTTGGCAGCAACACGTCATCCTTCATATCCACAAGTTATTTAGTAACTTGAATCCAAAATTTAACAATTATTTTGTCGTTTGCGGTGTGACATATTCACCGGGTAAACAAAAAAAAGAGTAATAAAAAAAACACATCATCAACTGAACTCGAGAGGAACAACGCATGTGCAGAATCTTACACACTTGGGTAGTACAACTAGGAGGATACCTACGCCGTGAAAAGTTTATACAGAAAAGTAAAACCAACATTCACTCTGTCAGTACATAATTTTTGATTGGTGGTTCTAACAATAATAGCATGTTCTGCAAGTCAGCATCAGATTAATGTGAAACTGCAGAAGTTTATAAACACGACACACTGACATGGTAGTGCAATCTCAAGAAAAATGCTATCAGGATATAACTTCTCATATTTGCATGAGAAGGTATTGAAAATAACAGTTAATGTTGTTGCCTAAAGTGTGTGATTCAGATACTACCTAGAGTCCATTCATAAAAAATTGTCGCATTAAATGACTTTCATGTTAAATATCAATTAGGAAATATACCATGAGACCATCTCATAAAAGTTCCAAATTAATGAAAATTTCACCCAACATTAATCAACAGCGATAAATTTAGCCTTCTATTTTGACCTTTTAATGTATGTTATGTATTCAATGTCTTTTGACAATTCACCATTTAATCTACCAAAAGATGACTTTTTAAGTACTTGATATCAAGCCGAACAACTGAGAAAATTTGCTCAATTGAACATAATTGCAGATGATAATTATCATATTTATTTTGGACAATTGCTCTCACTATCAGTAGACTAACACGGTGCTCTCAAGCTCTCATACAATATATCGTTTAGTTCAAATAAAAAGGGAAAATAAGCTGTAAACATTTAGCTTCAAGTATCATAAACTATCAAGCAAAACAAACGAAGTTATATTATCAATAAGGCAACTGTCAAAAAGGAAAATAGGGGTGAGAATACTAACTAGGGTTTGTGAGCTGCCAAAGGATGATAGATGCAAAGAAATACTAATTAGGAATCGGTTTAATGATTCATACCTCAAAGAGAGACCTCAGTTCCGAGTCCTCTACGTTACTATTGATATTCCGAACAAATAATGTCCTTGAAGGATGCTCTCCATATGGGTGTTCCCCGCTAACAGCCCCGATACTATTTGTAAACCCAAAATGAACAATGTTGCTCCCACTAATACCATCTGATGTACTTAACCTCAACACACCATTCCCGAGATTCTCATGAAGCTCCGGCTCTATTTCTATTCCCCCGCCACTTCCAAAGAAATCATCATCCAAGTCCTCAAGCTGAGTAGGCAACCCTTTAAGATCAAAATCATCCATAAGGCCAGCTAAGAGCTCATCTTCATCACCAGGAAGAAAGCTTCCTACTAGACTCGGTTCAATTTCTTCAAGTGGGTCCTTATTTTCATCTTCTAAATACGTTTTCTTTATTTTGGGGAAGCCATCATCAACTGATTGACCACTTTGATCAGACTCATTAAAATTTACTGCATGTGAAAGGAAATAATTAAGAAATCATTTTGAAGTAACCAGAAAACACATCTATTCGGAAAAAAACTCCTTGCTCATACTTACGCTTCTCATGCGGTAGGACGGGCAATGAGCTAGAAAACAAGCTAGCGCCACTCGATGTATGATGTGCGTCAGTTCCAAGAGGGTTTCCCCATGCGCCTCTCTTTTTCCCCGGGATGTTAGTAAATGAAATTTTAGATGGACCTAAAAAAAGGGTAAAATAATCAAGTCATAGGGGAATATATTTCTCAAAAGATCACATGCCAATGTCTTTGATGTATTAATTATCTAATTATTTGATAACTCATAAGTTGTGATGTAAAGGGGAACCTTCAAAATTTCCAGAAATGGAATTACCCAAAGGTTGCTCCATTGAATCAATTCCTGCAAGTGCAACACGTGTAAGAAAGTCCGTCAACAGATACAATTATATATACTGGCCAAAAGGAATGCTTAAGCAACGTCTGCAAAGAGCAAACTAATTGATCTACATTGAAAAACTACTTAAAGAAAATTGTTTTATAAACAACAAATTTAAAATATATGATCATCCTCGACCAAGTAAACAGTGATCGAAGAAGAGGATGAGAAAATCTAAAATGCCATCCAGAGTGCAGAAGAACCATGAATTAACCATGGAAAACAGCAAATGAAACACAATAATAAGAAATTATCAAGTTCAAAATTTACAAAATTAATCATTTCAAAGACAAAGGATAAAAAAATCAAACATCAACGAACACAAACAGGCATTTGCATACACAACAAACTCAATTACCTACTTCCACAATACATCGAGACAACAACTTCCCACGTATGCACGAAATTAAGAAATGACCAAAAAATTTAACTAATCAAATATTTAGTTAAGAAGTTGAGAAATACAGTGAACCCCACCCCCACGCCAAGGCATGTCAAATAAAGAAATGATCACAACTAGAATATACAATAAAACAGGAAACAAAAGTAAATACATAAACTTGACCAAAATTTAAAAAGCTAATAATTATCCCAAAATGCTCAGCTGCTGATCAACTAAAATTCAGTTCTTGTGATTCTCAAATGGAATATGGATCGATTGAAAACAAAACAGTAAAGATCAACTCAAATAATATACTTTGATCATTGGTCAACCCAAACCCGAGATTAGATTACAACAACTAGAAATTGACAGACTACCTAAAATCACACAAACAACAGAAAAATAAACAAAAATAGAAGAATAAGTCAGAGCATTAATAATAGCACAAGAATTATAACTTACAATAAAACCAACCCAATTTAGAGTTTTGCACCCATACCCTTTTCTTAAAGCCAAAAAAAAAAAAAAAGAATTAATAAATACGAAGATTCTACGAAAATCCACCTCAATTATACAGTGAACGGAAAATGGTCAAATTCTGAAAACCGGAGAGAGGCGGAGAGAGATACCTCATAAGCAAGATGGAGAAGATGGATAACTGCCAAAAAAGATTAAGAAAGAGAAAGAGAGAGCGAGAGAGAGAGAGAGAGAGGAAAAATCTGTCTAGGTGGGGAGAGAAATTGCTGTAGTGATAAATAAAATAACACGTTAACAATAGATGAAAATGAACACTTAAAACAACAGTTTCGTATAAGCAGGGGAATTGATTTCTTCTACTCTTTCACTTCCTTCTCTAACGCCGGAACACCAGCAGCAGTAAATGTTTTAGAGAGAGAGAATCAGAAATGGATGAAACCCACGAAGCAAATTGTCTAAGAAAGCACTACTGTTGAGAATGATAGAAGGGTATCTGAGTATACATACGTATCCGTATATAATTGCTCAATTGCTACCAATTACATTCATAGATTATTCCGAAAATAATTCTTTAGTTGCTCAGGAAATTTTAGTCCCTTTGACGGCCATTGTTGAAAAAAAATAAAAATATATTTTTTTTATTATTTTTTTTAAATAGTGATTTTTTAAAGAATGTATAATTAAAAATAAAAAAAATTGAATTTAAAAAAATGAGTGTGAAAATTATTATAAAAAAAATTGAAGAGAGATAAACATGGGCTTATATTTATAGTACATTATTTATTTCTCATTGAATTAACACTCTTGAGCCATATTATTTTGGAAGAATGTATTCTGAAATAGTAGATTGAAGAAGAATGTGTGGTTGAAAAAGAAAAAAAATTATTGATGCGATAAAAAATATTATTTTATTGAAGAATGTGTGGTTGAAAATAAGTAGAAAAACGAGAATACAAATTTTAATATTGCTCAAACAGAGATTTATATATGTATCCATTGTTGCATTTATGTTTCTAAATTTTTAATTGCATTTTTTTAAAAAATATTAGTTTATTGAAGAATGTGTGGTTAAAAATAAGTAGAAGAATGAGAATTTTAATGTGTACCAAACAGGTGAGCTCAAACTATGTTTCTATTTTTGAATCATTTGAATGTACACTATGATTAGATAAAATCGAATAAATTAAGAAATTTTATTCAATTATGGGTAATGAATTATTTGTATCAATCGACATATGTTATATTATCCAAATGCTTTTTGTGTGCAAATTTGCTGGTATTCTAACTTTTAAACCAGTTTAGTAGTTGGTGAAACTGTTGAAAATCGAGAATTGACGGACAAAAATTTAAAAAATATATCACATGATGTTTATATACAATTCTATCTGTCTTCTGAAATCAAAATCGATCAAACGGGTGAAATTGACAATTGATCTAAGGCCATGTATGATTGGCTACATTTTCTAGGGAAAATCAAGTTGTTTGATTGGCAAAACTTTCCTTGGAAAACCAATTCCTGAATTCCTTGGTTTTAAGGAATTCATTTTCCCATAGTCAACTGTTAAAAAAAAATCCATTTTAATGGACAATTTCCATGTAAAATGAAGCTAAACGAAAACTAAACTTTGATGAAAAAATAGTTTTCGACCAATTTTTTTTTCTTNTAAATTTCATAGCCAATTGTTAAAAAAATTTCACTTTAATAGACAATTTCCATGTAAAATGAAGCTAACCGAACACTAAAATTTAATGAAAAAATGGTGAAAAAATAGTTTTCGAGCAAAAATTTTTTATTTTACTTTTTGGCAATGGTAACAAATTTCATAACCAATTGTAAAAAAAAAAAATTCACTTTAATGGACAATTTTCATGTGCAATAAAGCCAAACGTGAACAAAAAGATCCAAAATTTCAAAAAATTTCCAGGTGGAAAATTATACTAATCAAACACATGTAATTAACAATTCCCTGAAAAACAAGTTCTAGGCAATTACTTTCCCTGGAATTCACCCATTTTCCACACTTCCAATCAAACGAACCCTAATTTATATCCTAAAAATTACATCTTAAAATTAAAGGTGAAACTTGATCAAGGGTTGACTAGATTTCCTATAAATATATTTGTGAAGGACAAAAAACGTATCTTTTTTGTGAAAGATCGATTTAGCATTTGCGTATATCACAATTTGTTGTTAATGTTCACGTATCCCTTGAGATACGATTAAAATATTTTCAAACAGTCCCTTACACTTTTTTAATTTTCCTCTTTTGCTGTGTGGTTTTCATTTCTATTTGTTTTTTCTTTTTCATTTTTTCCCTTTTGTGTGGTGTCTTGGTTGGGGAGAAATTTAGCTTCATTTGAATTTGGTTTGGAGTCCGTTGACACTAATGACTTTGGTGGGAAAAAAAATAAATTCAGGCACGAAATTGGGCTTGACATACGTGGGAAATTACAAGAGGTGCCACTGGATGATGTGTGGCTTTGATCGGTGGGGAAAAAAATATTATTTTTTTAATATATTCTACTTTAAATATTCACAAGGAATATACCAATCGTTTTGATTATTTTATTAAAGGAATGGATTAAGAAAAAGAAAAAAGGAAAAAGTTGATTTTATTAAATTTAAAAGGATAAAATATATCGCTCCTCACTTTCTTAATTTTGCCCAATGTCGAGAGATTTTTGTTTATCTTTAGTGGTGAGCAATAGCATCTTTTCGATGAAGTTTGACCCGAGTATAATATTTCAAAAGTTTCGATATTTCTATACAAAAGGATGGGGTCACCTCAAATCCAATTTCATAACTCGTGATTGTAATGAAATTTGCTATGTATCGGTCCCTAAAAGTCTTATGATTCAGTTCCTAATGTAAAACGTGGTTAAAAATTATATACTTTTTAATACATAATTTAGAATTTTTATGTTAATGTCGGGCAGTATTTACATTCATATTTCAACTTTTCGTCATGGATAATTCCAGTTGTACAGCTGTCCTATACATTGCCAAGGGGACGCCCGTCCCCCTAGTATTTGGGGGAGAAAAAAGTTACAACATAAACAAATAAAAATATTGTTTAACTTTCAAGTGACCCAAAACAAAAATCTAAAATTTCAAAACGAGGGATATGTGCATTACGGGTGAGACTTGAACTCAGATTTTAATGAATTTTAAAAAGTTAGTCAGAGTTGAACGTGAGTTACATGTTACTCTGAAATGCTTTATAAGTACTTTAAATTAATAGTTGACCATCTATTTACCTTTTTTATCTAAATATGAGAGAAATGCAAGTCCCTGAAAATAAATATTAATTATTATATATGTACGTAAATGGTTAAATGCATACTTTAATGTGAGTATTAGAATTCAATATTGTTATATGTACATCAAGTTTGACAACATTGTGATACGATAGTTTTTTACTTTTTTATACATTGATTCTAGCAATACTTTAAATAACAAATAATACAAAATTTGCCACATCTTTGAGTGTCAAACTTATTGTACACAAAGAATGTACAAGTTTAATTCATTAGAAATATAATTAAATACATAAATGAAGATGAATAACGAATATGATATATGAACTAATGTAACGCCCCAAAATTGTACAAATACAAAGTATTGCCAATATTTTAATTTATTTGCGGAATGATAAAATATAGAATTTTTTAATAA
>CAIGRP010063178.1:0-18133 GCA_903798385.1 Fraxinus cuspidata | reverse complement strand
GTTTTGTAATCCAGAATTTGATTCAAGACACAAAACTATAATATACACTTCTCAGCAAAATGGTGTTGCTGAGAGAATGAATACATACCTATTGAAAAAGGTAAGGTGTATGCTATATATTTCTGGTCTTCCTAAGTTTCTCTGGGGAGAAGCCCTAAAAGCTGCAACTTATCTGATAAATAGAAGTCCATCCAGTGCAATTGATTTTCAAGTTCTTGAAAATTGTGGTATGGAGCAATACCTGATTACAGCAGACTCAAAGTTTTTGGCTGCACTGCTTATTTACATCAAAGTGAAGGTAAACTTGAACATAGGTCCTTAAAATGTATTTTCTGGGCTATGGAGAGGAAGATAAAGGGTATAGACCGTGGATCAAATACCAAAATGGTTATAAAGTGATTATTAATAGAAATGTCATTTTTAATGAAACTGCCATGCCTTGTAATAAATCATCTGATCTTAAAACTTCTGAAACTGTACCTGTTAAAGAAACTGTCCTGGAAAATCAATTTGAAAATGCTGTTAATCAAGATTGTTTTATTGAGGTGGAGTCCACTCAAACTGAGTCATATCATGAGCAAACAGATTCTGAAAATGAAAATAAATTTGCTAATACTACTCTTGCTGATTATCAACTAACAAGAGATAGAGAAATAAGAGAAATAAGACTTTCTACGAGATTCAATAATGAAGAATTTGTTACCTTATTTTCTGCTCTTGACTCTTTGAATTCAGAACCTACTACCTTTGATGATGCCATTAAATGTTCTGACTCAAAACTCTACTTTCTCTGATACTTACTTCTTTACAACTCTCTTATTAAGAATGGAACTTGGGTTTTGGTTGACATACCTAAAAATCAAAAGATTGTTGATTGTAAGTGGAATTTTAAAATTAAACAAGGAGATTCTAATCCTGAAAGTACAGGATATAAAGCCAGCCCAGTTGCTAAGGAGTTCACTCAAAACGAAGGAGTGGACTATAATGAAATATTCTCTCATGTGGCTAAGTATACCTCAATTAGAATTCTATTAGCTCTCACTGCTCACTTTAACTGAGAATTGGATCGACTTGATATTAAAATAGCTTTTCTGAATTGTGACTTTGATGAGACTATATATATGAGTCAACCTCTGGGGTTTGAAATTAAATCCAAAACTGAAAAGGTCTGTCTGTTGAAGAAATCTCTCTATGGGCTTAAACAAGCCCCCAAGTAATAGTATATCAAATTTAACTCTTATGTGCAGAAATTGGGCTTTGTAAGAAGCAATTATGATTTCTGTTTCGTTTTCAAATGGTCGGGTGGATCTGAATCCATTTATTTGCTTAATATGTTGATGATATGTTATTTACCTGTCATGAAAGATTTGAAATTGATTTCATTAAGTCAAAATTGAAATCTGAATTTGAAATGGAAGATTAGGGTAAAGCTAAAAGAATTCTTGAAATGAAAATAAAAAAGAGATAGGGATAATTGCATATTGTTGCTAAATCAAAGCTCTTATATGAAGAAAATACTTGAAAAAGTTTTCTATGCTTGATTGTAAACCTGTTTCTTTACTCGTTGCTAATTATTTTAAATTGACTAGTGAACAATCACATAAAACAGAAGATGAATTTAGAAGAATGGAAAATGTACCTTATTTAAACACAGTAGGCTCAATAATGTATCTTATAGTATGCACTAGACATGACTTAGCACATAAAGCAGGTTTATGGCATATTCAAGTGAAACACACTGGCTGGCTATGAAATGGATGTTAAGATACCTTAAAGGCTCTTCTGAATTAGGTTTAGAATTTAAAAGAAGCAATGAAGAGATAAATCTAAAAGGTTACACTGATTCTGACTGTGTTGGTGACTTAGATAAAAGAAGATCTACATCTTCTTATATTTTCACTTTGTGTATGGTTGCATTAGTTGGAAGTCACAGTTACAAAAATTAGTTGCTTTGTCATCAACTGAAACTGAATATATTGCTGCAAGTGATTCTGTTAAAGAAAGTATATGGTTAAGAGGTTTGTTAAATGAAATTGGTCTTATGAATGATTCTGTTAGGATTTATACTGACAATCAAAGTGTCATTCATTTAAGTAAAAATCATGTTTATCATGATAGAACTAACACATAAATATTAAGTTTCATTTTGTAAAAAACATGGCAGAAAAGGTCTGATCGGTTTGGTTAAAATCCATATAGAATCTAATCCTTCATATTTGGGGACTAAGGTATTACCTTTAAGTAAATTTAGAAATTGCTTGAAGATTCTGAATATCACCTGATGTTGTGATAATTAGAACTTTAATATTATTGATGATAAGAGTATAACTAACAATTTTTTTCCTTTTTAGGTTTTTTAGAGCAAATGAAGCAATGCAAATATAGGTTACTAGATCCATTAGGAAGGTCAAGGAATAGTTCAGCAAGGTGGAGATTGTTAATGTATTTGGGCTGCCTCTCTATTACTTGGCATGTTGGGCCGTCTGTGCAATTGGGCCTTTCTAGGTGGTAACAGTTTTGGCCTATTTTATGGTTGAGTATCTGCCATACTCTACCTCTTGGATAGTGACTGTTCAGATAATGGTTACTTGACTTGGACTTGGCACCCTTCTTCGAGATTATTCTATTATTGGTCTATTCGTTTTACTCCTCTCTGAGTGAAGTTTGGTGATTTTCTCTTCTGTAATCGATCTTTGTGATCCTTCAATCTCCGTTCTTTGTGAATATTTGTTTGTTGTGTACAATCTTTAGAGGTTGAGAGTAGTGTGATTACGGGTTGTAATAGAGGCCATATTAATACGTGAATATTTAATAAAAGTCCTCAACCTCGGCCCATTTTCACACTTGTGTTATTAGCCTTTTTTTATATAACATTCTTATCTCAATCTTTGATTTTAATTTATGTGTGGATATCAATGTTTTCCCATTTTACCTATAACAATTAGACACGTGCAAGTCATGTTTTAACAGTCAAGCGAACAGAAATTGTCCACTAACAATCAAAGTAATAGACTTGAAAGGTTATGAACGAATTTAGCAAATAGGAATAGGAAGAACTGAGTTATTTTCTCAAAAATTCACTTGAATATTAAACAATTTAAATTTATAATTAGAGTGAAAGATTACTTGGGAAAATATCTATTTGATACACTTTTTCACCTTCAACTGTGCGTGTATATGTGTATTTTATAATTACAGTAAAATTTCGATAAATTATTAATTTCAATTAAATAATAGTTTTAATCAGTTCCGAATTGGAATTAAGGTGATAAATTAATAATTCGCATAATATAGAAGATAATACATTCTACAAAGAGAATTATGAAATAGAATTATGACTCAATTATGAGGCCTTCGTAAAATATGATTTCAATATCTTACATGTTTCAATCTTGAAATCAATGTCTCATTAGACATAATCTCTAACTTTTCTTGGCACACCAAAAAGTTCTCGTGTAGTGTTCTTAAGTAGCAAGAGAAAATTATGCAATGCTAATATAATTTTAATTTGTAGCAAAAATGGATTGATCCATGCCTTGTATTTAATAAGACTAACTACAATCGCGAACTTATTCTAGATAAACAAATACATAGAATAATGATAATTCGGTTAGGTAATATTCATATAATCACAAAGTTCAATATTTTGGGGAAAATTTGACAAATTAATTGTTTATTAATTAAAGTATAAACTAATAAATTATTAATTTATTGATTAAATAATATCTCAATTAATTATAGAATTATGACTCAATTATGAGGCCTTCGTAAAATATGATTTCAATATCTTACATGTTTCAATCTTGAAATCAATGTCTCATTAGACATAATCTCTAACTTTTCTTGGCACACCAAAAAGTTCTCGTGTAGTGTTCTCAAGTAGCAAGAGAAAATTATGCAATGCTAATATAATTTTAATTTGTAGCAAAAATGGATTGATCCATGCCTTGTATTTAATAAGACTAACTACAATCGCGAACTTATTCTAGTTAAACAAATACGTAGAATAATGATAATTCGGTTAGGTACTATTCATATAATCACAAAGTTCAATATTTTGGGGAAAATTTGACAAATTAATTGTTTATTAATTAAAGTATAAACTAATAAATTATTAATTTATTGATTAAATAATATCTCAATTAATTAATAAATTTCATGGTTTCGAGAATTTTAATTCATTGAGATTTTACTGTAAATAGATGCAATACTTGTACATGTATTACGTACTCTACTTTGAATAGAAAATGTCAATTTATACGTTTATTGCACCATACTCAAATTGTCAAGTTTGCATTTGAATCAATAGAATTTGACCAAATCGTCGAAGTAACCCACAATTAACGTCAAATGAAATACATATTTATGACTTTAATACCATATTTAATTGAGAAGGCAAACCATCTAAAAAATTGTCAATAAGAAAAATATGTCAATCTAGAAATACACGTACGTGGCTTTCACTTATAATCAATAATTTGTTCAATGTTGTAAATATAGTTACTCAACTGAAAATATAAAAGTCAAACTAATTTGAGTCAATATTCCTAGTATATATATTCTTTGGTCAAATTTATTGGGTGAATAGTTTACGAATTATTATAAACATGGCGCCGCCCTATAGGTGGAAGTCTGTGTGCAGACGTGTAGCATGATTGTTGAAGTTTACTACATTGTAATAATTGATGTCAAAAACAAAAAAACAAAAAATAAAAAATATATATTGATTTCTTTTTTAGGACATTTCATTAAAGAAAATTCTCGTTGTAATAATTATTTATTTATATAATAATAATATGTCAAAATATAAGTTGAAAAGTTATTTGATTGAGGAGATGTTGATTCAATTAAATCTCGTATCATCATATGTTTGTAAATCATTATGTAAATTGTTATGTACATGTAGCACAACTGTATCATTAATGGGTAAAGAAATTTGATTAAATTTAATTGTATAATTTTTGTTGACAACTAGTTTGACAACACGTGTTGTCAAGATCTCGACGATTAACATGGCAATTATTAATTTCTCAAAAATTTGTATATGTAATTTTTTTTTTTTTTTTGTAAGATTATGCTTTAAAAAAAAATTTGTATACGCCCTTTTTTCACCGTCTTTTCACTTTTTTTAACATTGAAGAAAGTACGACGTGTATCTTGATTTTGACAAAAGAATCACAATATCTTCGGCAGTTTTCATTAACTTCTCTCTCTTTATTTTTTCCTGATATGGTAAATGAAGCTTGCACTTTGAATATTAATTAAAGGATTAAACATGACAAAATGTGAATTTTTATCTACTTTTTTTACTTTCTAATTTTAGTTGATCATAAATTCAATAGGCAAATAAGGTTGATTATTTAAAATTTCTTATAATTGTCAAAATCAACAAAATTCATGTCTATGTCCAGAATTCAGACAAAGGAGGTTGATTAGGACATATTTCAAATTCTAACAAAATCAAGTAATAATTCAGAAACCCTAGTTGAAGCACACGTGTTGTGCGATTGTCATTAAGTAATAATTCAAGGGAATCTGAAGTTAATCTACATAATGGAAAATCAAGAGTTCAACAAATTGTTATGATAATAAGAACATTACGGTGATGGAAATAAAGTATTTTTTTAGTTGAATCAAGTTGATAGTCATAGACAGGGACGGATTGGAGGGACTGGACTGGACCGGACTGCCCGGCCCAAATCTAAGTTATTAGTTTTTTTTTTGTACAAGCCCACTTAGAAAATTCAGCTCATTCCAACTAAACCCACCATGTTTTTTTTTTTTAAAACCCAATTGCTAGACATTAAATTGAAAGTCCAATCCAATTTTTTTATAACCCAACCCAAAGTTTCATTACATCAAATTCTGAATCTGCTCTTGGAATTGTCATTTCTTCAAAGATTATCCCTATAAACTGAATTGAAATTGCAATTCCCACATACCTCAAATCTTCTCTCGTCAACTCTCTACGAAGGTTTGCTTGCATGTTGGTATTTTTTCTTGCTGGTTTCGTAATTTATAGTTGGTATTTTCTCTCGTCGAATCCGTCCCTGATTTTTTCTTGTTGGTATTGTTCTTTGGGTGATAAAAATCTATATTAGTCGGTCAATTAGGAATTTAGGATTTTTTTTTTTTCCTCAATTTCTGAGTTTTCAAATGGCTGGCATTCCAGTTTGGCAGTTTCCACCATGAAATGGCTGAATTTTGTTTAAATGGTGAGTGGACAGTGGTGACCCTTTAAGTTTTATTATTTGTTGTAGAGCTAAATTTTCTTTTCATTTAATAATATAAATATTATTTTGTAGGTATATAAATATTCCTTGTTGATGTTATTTGATTTGAAACAATGGAAATGGAATGATTTTGGCTTTGTATTTACTCTTTATTAATGTAGGTAGAATTATTTTGAAATTTGAATCACTGTGTAGAGTTGCCTTTTTTTATAGTAATATTTTCATTTCCTAATGACTTGTCTCATTTTTTTTTTTAATTCTTTCCACTATTTTTAGCCTTTACACATGGAAGCTTAACCCTCATCAAAGAGAATAAAAACGATATTTTTATTTTTCAAAAATGCTGGGCAATCTAGTGAAAGTAGATGTACATCTCTAAAAATTGAACATTTGTCAGTCTCAACTCGTACGCAACATCCTCCAATTTCATCTCCATAAATTGAACATTCATCAATCTCAACTCCTGAATTGCAATCACGTACTAGTATTGAATGGGATCCGGGAAAATGTAAGCAAATGTTCAAATATCCCGTCAATCTACGAGATGAGATTAGAATTTCATATGTAAAAGTTGGACCTTATCAGCTGAAGCTTAACGAGTATCCAAGGATAGAAGGAAAAAAATAAGCCCGTCGCTTTTAGAAAAAGTGGTTCGATGAATTTCCTTGGTTTATTAGAATTTCATATATAAAAGTTGGACATTATCAGTTGAAGCTTAATGAGTATCCAAGGATAGAAGGAAAAAAAAAGCTCGTCGTTTTCAAAAAAATGGTTCGGTAAATCCACTTGGTTGGAGTATTCTCCTTCAGCTGAAAGAGAATGTTGTTTATATTGTTTTCTTTTTAGAAAGATGACAATTCGTCTAGATGATCGGGGATTGGTTGCCGAATGATATAATAATTGGAAGAGGGTTAAAGATGGAAGCAAGTGTGCATTTCTTGTTCATGCTAGTTCAACATATCATAAACTGTGTGAGACTTATTAGAATTTCATATATAAAAGTTGGACATTATCAGTTGAAGCTTAATGAGTATCCAAGGATAGAAGGAAAAAAAAAAGCTCGTCGTTTTCAAAAAAATGGTTCGGTAAATCCACTTGGTTGGAGTATTCCCCTTCAGCTGAAAGAGAATGTTGTTTATATTGTTTTCTTTTTAGAAAGATGACAATTCGTCTAGATGATCGGGATTGGTTGCCGAATGATATAATAATTGGAAGAGGGTTAAAGATGGAAGCAAGTGTGCATTTCTTGTTCATGCTAGTTCAACATATCATAAACTGTGTGAGACTAGAGCTAAAGATTTAATCAGACCGTCTCAGCATATTGACNCTTGGTTGGAGTATTCTCCTTCAACTGAAAGGGCATATTGTTTTTACTGTTTTCTTTTTCAGAAAGATGACAATTCGTCTAGATGTTTGGAATTTGTTACCGAATGATATAATAATTGGAAGAGAGTTAAGGATGGAAGCAAGTGTGCATTTCTTATTTATACTAATTCAACATATCATAAACTGTGTGAGACTAGAGCTAAAGATTTTGGAGACCGTCTCAGCATATTGACAAGGTGATGTATACTGTATTTAAAGAAGAACTTCAGAAATGTCATTTGCGAATTATGACTTCAATTAAAAGTATTCAATGACTAGCATTTCAAGGTTCAGGGTTTAGAAGTAACGAGGAATCACCATTGTCACTTAATCATGTGAATTTTATACAACTAATAACGTACGCGGCATATTTTAATCCAGAAATTAGTAAAGTTGTATTGGAAAATGCACCACAAAATGCCCAATACATTTCTCCAACTTTTCAGAAAGAACTTTTGCATATTATAACCAATAGAGTACGACGGATGATTCGAGAGGATGTTGGGGATGAATGCTTTTGCATTCTTGTTGATGAAGCACAAGATGTATCTAATTGAGAACATATGACCATTATATTGAGGCTTGTGAATTGTCATCGTAGTTTGATAGAACGTTTCTTTGCAATCAAAAGAGGTTGTAATACCACGTTATTGAATCTAAAAAACAAAATATATGGTGTTCTTGCACAATATGAACTTCAGGTGAACAAAATGAGAAGACAAGAGTATGACGGTTCTAGTAATATGCGCGGTGTTTGGAATGGACTTCAAGCATTATTTCTTAGAGATTTTCAATATACATTCTATGTCCATTGTTTTGTCCATCGGTGACATTGGTTGCAGCAGATAAAGATGTCCATGTCATTTGGAATTTCTTTTCTCATTTAGACAAGATTGTCAATATTATTACTTCCTCTCCTAAACGAGTTACTGAATTGGAAGCTTCTCAAAGAGAGGAAATTCAGCATATGATTGCTGCTGAGAAGCTCAAACTAGAAGGGGGGCCAATCAAATGGTTAATTTGCAACGATCAAGAGCTACTCGTTGGAGTTTTCATTACGACTCTTTAAAGAGCTTGATAGATATGTATGGTGCAATTTGCAAAGTGCTTGAATATATTTGTGACCATTGTTCAATTGACAAATCTTTGGGTAAAGCTCNCTCTGTAAAGAGCTTGATAGATATGTATGGTGCAATCCGCAAAGTGCTTCAATATATTTGTGACCATTGTTCAAATGGTAGATCTTTGGCTGCAGCTCGTGGTGCTTACAAAAAGTTGGTGAGTTTTAAGTTCATATTTATCTTGCATTTGATCCATAGAAATATGAGAATCGTTGATATTCTTTGTTAAACCCTTCAAAAAAATCTCAAGACAACTTGACTACTTTAAAGTTTGTGTCTACTACAAAATAATTGCTTCAGAAATTGAGAGATGACGATTGAGAAGAATTTCTTCAAGAAGTGAAAATTTTTTGCTTAAGAAATGATATTACAATACCTAATCTAGAATGTTTGTATAATATTGGTCGTTCTAGTGATGAAACTACAGTTGAGCATTATTATCACTATGATATTTTCAATGAAGCGATAGATTTTATGATGATGGAGTTAAGTACAAGACTTAATGACATATCAATAGATCTCCTTTCTCTCAATGCTACTTTGGATCTTAACGATTCATTTAGATCATTTGACGGTCGTAAAATTTGTACACTTGCAGGAAAAACTCTATCCTCAAGATTTTCCAAAGCAATATATTATTATATTATAATTTGAGTTACCATATTATGAGTTAGATATGAAGGTGAGTCTCGATTTCAAGTATCTACACTTGCTGAGTTATGCAGATAGTTGACAGAGAATGGAATGTCGTAAAGTTACAATATGGTGATTAGATTGATTCGTTTTGTTTTGACATTGCATGTTTTAACGGCAAGCACTGAGCAAACATTTTCATCAATGAAACACGTGAAGACGCCATTCCGAAACAAAATGGATAATGACTTCCTTGCTAATTGTATAATACTTTTATAGAAAGAGAACTTGTTGAGAAAATCGATCTAGATTCTATTATAAATTATTATTATGTTTCAAATCCTATTCGGGAACAACTTAAATAAATAATGTTCTTTAATGAAATTTTTTAGTACATGTAAATTTTATTACATTGACTTTGTTAAGTACTTCCAGTCCCCTACAAAAAATCCTGGATCCATCCCTGGTCGTAGAGATATGGATAATTGATTCATGAAACAAAAGAGAGAAGTTAAAGGCAAGCTACTTGAAAGGATTTTCGATATGGGCCTTTCAATTATTGATCCATTCGATTGCATAATTAATTCTTGACATAATTCGTTATAGAAAAACACTTTCTTCATTGTAGGAGTAGCAACGAAAAGAATTAATGTCAGTATCACAAACTTGTAAAGTAATTGATACATTTTTTTTCATCACAACCAACTTTTGTGCAAAATCACTAAGGTCATGTGATCCACTACGCATATCCATAATGAATGTCTCGAGTTGATCCTCTAGTGCCTAGATCTGTGTTGCTGAAAAATCTTTTAGATTGATAATGATTTAAATCTATCAATGGTCATCCAACTTTATACTTAGTGTTACCATAGTCATCCAATTTTATTTTGTTTCACCATGACCACCAAATTTTATACTTAATATTACCATGGTCACCCAATTTTATTTTTTTTCACTATGGCCATCCAATTTCATACAATGTTTCACCATAGTTACCCAACTTCTTTTAACCATTTTCTCTAATTTTGAAAGGGGAAAAATGGTAAATTTGCATTATATATATAAAATAAATATTAAAAAATAATTTTTTTAATTTTAAAAACTTTTTTTTAAAATAAGTCTTTATTTTATTTTAAAAATGTTTTTTAAAATAAGTTTTTATTTTGTTTTATTTTTAAGTAAAATTTTTAAATAAGTTCTTATTTTATTTTAAATTTATTTTATATATATAATGCAAAATTATCGTTTTACCCATTTTAAATTTAATGAAAAAGGGTGAAGAGAAGTTGGTAACCATGGTGAAATGTTATAAAAGATTGGATGGCCACAGTAAAACATTGAAATTGGGTGGCCATGGTAAAATCATATCAAATTGGATGGCTATGGTGATACTAAGTATAAAGTTGGGTGCTCATGGTGAAACAAAATCAAATTGAGTGATCATGATGACACTAAATATAAAGTTGGGTGGCCATTTATGTATTTAACATGATAGATAATACCCACACAGTTAAATTAATTTGGTATTATCAAAAGCATAAAATAAATTGTCTAGACTCAAATATATTACACAATGGACTAAGTCGTTACTTATTTCGAAAAATATCATTCAACTCTCAAAATTATATATCAATGACAGAGTTAAAGAGATCATATTATCATCATGTTACACTTTGAATGGTCTAGATAAACATATAATTCGTGTTGAGAAAATTAGCGTTGCCATGTTCACAGAAGGAATAAACATTTACCAACAAAGAATTCCATCCATTATCCTTCATCGTTGGAAGTCGTTCTTTACATATTACACCAATGTCATAACTTTAACAATATCTCAATCTTTCCTTTATAATAATTTCAACAGTTCTTCTAAATTTCAAGATGTAACATGAAATGTAGACTAACTACAGAATCAAATTTTACCATCGCATCCAACAAGACATGCTTCACCTCTTTTTCGGAACTTGTACTATGATTCACAATCATCTCCATGACAGAAGTTACATTTGAAAACAAGAAAATCAAGTTAATGAAAAAATTGCAGTGAAATTCTCAACGTATATATCCAGAATATATACTTAAAAGAGCATTTCTTGTTTTAATGCCCCAAATTCCACTAGATATTTTACCGATATTAAGTGCTTCAAAAATTTTGAGTTCTTGTTTCTCTGTCAAAGATCATATCACTTCGGTAATTTATTTAACAAAATTCACCATATTCTCATCTAAGTAAAGAATTGTTAGAAAAAAAATAAACGTGAACGAATACCAGTTTAACAAATATCGGATATACAACTTACCGTATATGCAACTTACAGGATATGCAACCAACATACCGTATATGTAACTTACCGAATATACAACTCAACATACTGTATATGCAGTTTATCGTTTAGAAAATAACTCATCGAATAATAATTAAGATATAGAAGATTAAATAATTTGTCAATCACAACAACAAAATAAATTATATAAAACAATAAAATAGAACAAATAATCTAAATAGCATAGAATAAAATTCAATTGGACTTTAAAACCAATACAATTTTCTTAAAACGGATTCGTCTCCTCATCGTAGGTGCTTGAGATTTAATTTAAGCGTCTGTTTCCCATGATACAACGATAAACCAGTAGAGTCCATGCACTATAAATTCTAATCCGACGAACTGACTCAATATCTGAACAATATCATCACTAGGTCCTTGACAGACAGTAAATGAAGTATGAAGATAGAGATTTTTCGTGTGTTTTGGAACTGTAATGTAGACAATGTATTCTTCATGTCTGGAATAGTAGAAAATGAGACCTTATATGAGTTTACCCCTGTAATGACGAGTTAAATATGTCCATTAACTCAATGGCAATAACCACTGGAGTTTCAATAGTTTCAGACGTTATTAGTGTTTTAGCAGTTTAAGAAACCAAAAGTTAGTTGTTGAAAGCAAAAAAAATTAGCATAATGTATGAGCCAATTTTTGGTCAATTCGGTTCGACATTCGTGTACACAGGTCATACCCGTACACAAGTTCAAGGTCCGAAGCTTATTTTGATCCATGATTTGCACCCCCTGTGCGCGCACGTGGAGAGAACATTTATGCTATACATGATTACACACTTCCAAAGTGTAGCCATATATTAAGTGGTTCTTGCTTTCATAGACTTCCTACGTGGGATAAATTTAAATTTAGTTTTCCCTCCAACATAAACCATTTTTAGCAAGTAAATACATAATTTCGATGGTCTTGCGGAGGAAAACACAAATCAATATTGATCTTCCAAAATAAGCAAATAGGTCACTCAAAATTTATGTCAAAGTCAGTAATTTCCTCATTTTTTCCAACAAGAATTTCAATATCTGATTGTTTATTTTTCTTAGCCACAAGAACTAATCGAAGTTGACAAGCAAAGTAATGGATGTGGTAAGCACTCGAATTCTCTTTCAAAACAAGATTTTTGAGATAATTATACCATTGTGCTTTAAAAATATACTCAAGTTAGATAGAGAGAAAATAAGTGAGCAGCAGCATCCTTATAGAGCTATGGTATTTGAAAAAAGTTCAACCCAATAAAGCATCAATTACTTGCCCATTCTTCACATAATGCATTGCAATTGACATTTATTTCATCACTAAAACATCACAGGACTTCAACTAGAGTAGAACATAACTCATCACATATTATAGGATTTGAAGTTTCTGCCAATCTTTTGATAAAACTATTGTTGTAAAAAAAGCTTTTAAAATTCAAAGGGTCAAGTAGTAAGTTAGAAGTTCTAGAGTTCGAGAATGGAATAAATGAGTAAACGTAGTCGTAATTTCGCTAGCCTATCGCCCAACAGTTGTTCGAGCGGTAAAAACAAAAGTTGCGTCGTCCGCCTGTCGCCTGAACCTCGCTCGAGCGACAGTATTGCTGAGTTTTTGCTTGAGCCATAATGTATCTCGAGAAAACATAATTTGTATTTTTCAAGGTTTTTATCTGGCTCATACTATCCAAAACCTCTCCACTATATATATGAACGCCACCACACGAAAAATACAAGTTGAACATTAAGAGAAACATTGTTTTGCATCATCCATATCATTTTATATCATTATTAGAGTTCAACCATCATTCTGCTTTGGTCATTGGTTTGAAAAACATCATCCTCACTTAAACCAAACACCAAAACACATATTTCTACAACATCTATCAGAGTTTTGAAGATCATGGAAGGTGACCGGAGTTTCTGGTGGTAGGAAACAAAAAGTTCTCATTAATCCACAGTAGATAGACGAATTCAGATAGTCAAAAGTTGATGTAGAAGCATGCAATCCAAGAGGGCTTTGGTGATTACAATCAGGAGGTCAAAAAACACTAAAAGTAGTCAAGTTTGACAGTACTGTAAGTTGATTCGTTTATAGTGGAGGTAACTGGCTTGATCTTGAAATTTTTACCCAATTGGGTTTCTCTATCATCAATACTGTTATTTATTGATTTCTATATAACTACGCCATTTAAACCATAGAAAAATTGAGCCGATTGACTAACTATCTAGAAAAATTAAAAAGCGACTTGTTGCTTTTAATTTTATAATTCTGCACGTTAGGCCGAACATAATCTTTAATTCCGCATAAACACCTATTCATCCAATCAAGTGTGAGTTCGGTCGAATCTCATTATTTCAATTAGTATCAGAGCCTAAATTCGAATCCTGGCCTTAGATTTCTAGATGAGTAATTCATTATTCGTCCCACCATATGTTGATAGCAATAATTATGTCTATTGGAAGATTAGAATGGAAGCTTTTTTTAAAATCTATGGATGAGCTTATCTGGCTAAGTTTTGTGAATGGTTGGACTGCGTCTAGTTCTATAGCTAATAATGAAGTAATCCTTACTCTCATTGCTAATTAGACTAGAGTGAATTTAGATGCGTGTAACTGGAATAGCAAAGCCTTACATGCATTATTTATGACAATATCCCTGTAAGAGTTTAGGCGAGTGCCAATGTGTGAGGTAACTAAAGAGGTTTGGGATATTCTACAGACCACACATGAGGGAACTCAGGCGGTTAAGAACTCAAAATTGCAGATGTTAACAACTATGTTTGAAGAAATTCGAATGAAGGAAAATGAAAATTTTGATAATTTTTATGTGAGCTTAAATAACATAAGGAATACTAGTTTCAACATGAGCGAGAAAAGTCTTGAACCTAAAATTGTTAGAAAAATCCTTAGATCGTTACCTGAGCAATGTAGGCCTAAAATCACGGGTATTAAGGAGAGTAAGGATATGGACTCTATTAAGGTGGAAGACCTAGTTGGATTTCTCCAGACTTATGAACTGACTTTAGCTAAACCCACAAACGATAAGTCTTTAGCCTTAAACACTGTGATAAATAGTCATAGAGAGTCATCATATTCAAATTCTCCTAATGAAGCGGAGTTAGCTTACTTTACTAAAAAAAAATTCGAAAAATGTTCAGGAATAAAATGAAACCTCAAGAGAAGTTTAGAAGTTTTCCTAGTGAGTCTAGGAAGAGTTCTAAATCTGTGAGAAGTCATAATTGTCGAGGTTTTGACCATATTAGGATTGAGTGTCCTAGAAGCAGTAGAAATCCAGATAAGCTATGAAAGCTACTTTCATTGATGACGAGTCCAACTCGGACAATCAGAGTGAGAAATCCACACGTGAGAAAAGTCAGAAATATATTGTCATTATTGCTAGAATAAGGAATGGATCAAATAAGAGGAGCGACAAAGTTGATGATGTAGATAGTGGTGGGCCATTTAAGGAAGATTCTGAAGATGAGGATGAGATTGGTGAGGCGTATCAAAAATTATTTGAAGGGAATTTTAAGAATAAAGAAGGTTAATAAAATCGTATTGAAGAAGGTTAATAAACTTGAGATAGAGAGGGAAAAAACGCATAGCTGACATTCAGGATTCTATCAAAAATCTGAGTAAGCTGACCATTGACAATGAGAAATTAGAAATCCAGCTTAAAATCCTTCTGAACGAACTTGAAGATTCTAAATCTCAACTTCGTGCTTTCTCTAATGGATCTCAAAAATTGGACAGTCTTTTAAGGTTGAACAAACCAGTTGGGAATAGGCAAGGTCTATGATATAATCAGACCAATCATAATATGGCTAGTACTTTAAAAAAAAAATTTATCCCTACTACTAACCAGTCTTCATGTGTTCCTAATCTCGAACTCAAGAATAAGGGTATCGTAGGACGGAAGCCTACTAGACAACGTAGAACTTACCAACCTAGGAATAGATATCAGCGACCATATAACTTTGAACCTAGATCTTTCCCTACTTGTTTTAATTGTGGTGAGTTAGGACATATAAAGCCTAGGTGCCATAAATTCCAGAATAGAAATAGAAATCAAAATTTCACTAGAGTTAGAAATCAAGATTTTGATGGTCAAATTGATTTTCTCACTAATCAAATCAGTCATCTGACCAAGTTAATGACACAGTTGAATCGAAATAAGTCTTCCCCTAGACAGGTTTGGGTGAAAAGAGTAACTTGAAAAATTTTGAAATTGATCACATAACTCTTAAAGATAAGAGTGTTTGTATACCAGACTCATTAGGTACTTTTGGTGTATACTTGTGTTTTTTCACAGTATTTCGTTTGTTATAGTATGCATCTCATTTTTTAAATTTTTAATTTTTTTTGCTATTTTGTTTTTAAGTTGTTTGATTTTTTTAAATAATAAAAAAATTGGAAAATTAAAAAGGGGAGGGGGGAATTGTTTTACATCATGATATAATACTTGAATTTGTTATTGTGGTCAAGTATGAGTCTGATTGTTAAGTTGTAATATAATTCCCATTGCTTGCTAGGTTATTATGGAGTACTTAGTATATGTGACTCCATGTACTATCTGCACTGCAAATACTATGATATTGTTAGTGAGATTCTATCATGTGTGTGAGATCTGGGATGGCAATCATATGTTAGTAAGGTGACTTTGAACATGAATTGACCTTATTTACTAAAGATCGTTACAAAGATCAGCTTAATCTCTTAATGGAGAAAAACTTACACTTAAGATGTAATATATATATATATATATATATATGCACTTAAAAATTTTGAAAAATAAAATATGCTAAAAGTCAGGGGGATAATAGAATAATTTATTTAAAAATAAGCTTTTTATTTAAATGTCCTAATGTGCTTTAAATTGTTTGACTTTCATAAGTAAATGAATACACTTATTACCAATGATATTTAGCATGTCCATTTTTTACAAAATTAAGATTTGGAGTCCTGCTTACAAAGGAATAGTAACAATTTACACACATATGTCACTTATATAATTTACTCCATGTTAACTTGAACTGCGTATGTGGGAATGTTTAGTGATAACTGATTATGTTTATACGTGTTATCAACTGCATATTTTGAGTTATTGTAAATGGATGTAAAAAATGTTTTTTTATATTGATCACTTTGTCATTTGTGGCAAAAAGGGATGAGATGAGTATGCATGAGGTTTGAATGAGGGATGAATATGATTTGTTTAAATTTTACTTTTGGAGAGTTTGTAGTAAGGGGGAGATGATTTATTGAGTGCTTAGCTAGATTAAGTTGTGATATTAGTGATATCAATGTTTGGTTGTGGTGTGTTGGTTTACATTGATATTACATCTTAATTTAGCTAGTATGAGATTGAATTTATGAATAACTGTCTCGAATGTTTTTATTCATGTTATTGTTTCCCGTGCTTTTAAACTTGATATTTGAATTGTTCTTTTCAAGAACCGGGTTTGGAGAAAGGAAAGGCAAGTTTCAGACGAGTCAGTTGGTTTAGGGTAGATTAGATTAAATCTATTTGATTTGCAATATGTGTTTCGTCATAGAATACCAAAAGGGGAGTTTTTTAGAATTTGAAGTTGTTGGCAATCTTTTGACAAAACTATTGTAGTAAAAGAGTTTTTAAAAGTCAAAGGGTCAAGTAGTAAGTTAGAAGCCATAAGTTCAAGTATGGAATAAAGGAGTAAACATCGCCACAATTTCGCTAGCCTATTTCCTATCAGTTGCTCGAGCGGTAAAAATTGAAGTTGTGTCGCCTGCCTGTCGCCTGGACTTCGCTCGAGCAACACACTGTCACTTGCCTATCGCTGAGCTCTAACTAGAGCGATAGTGTATCTCGGAAAAACTTAATTTGTATTTTTTGAGGTTTTTATCCAGTCCATACAACCATAAACCTCTTCACTATATATATGAACGCCACCACACGAGAAATACAGGTTGAACATTAAGAGAACATTGTTTTGCATCCTCCACATCATTCCATATCATTATTAGAGTTNTTTATCCAGGTCGTATTACCCAAAACCCCTTTACTATAAATATGGACGCCACTCATACAACAATCATAGGTCAAACATTAAGAGAAACATTGTTTTGCATCCTCCATATCATGCCATATCATTATTAGAGTTCAACCATCATTTTGCTTTGATCATTGGTTTGAAAAACATCATCCTCACTTAAATCAAATACCAAAACACATACTTCCACAATATTTGTCATAATTCTGAAGATCAAGAAAGGTAACTGGAGTTTCTGGTCATTGGAGAACAAGTAGTTCTCATTAATCTACGGGAAATAGACGAATTCAGAAGGTCGGGAGTTAGTGCAAGAGCACGCAATCCAGGAAGACTTTGGTGATTACAGTTAGGAGGTCAAAAAGCACTAGAATTAGTCGAGTATGAAGGTATTGTAAGTTGATTCGTTTATAGTGAAGGTAACTGGCTTGGTCCCGAAGTTTTTACCCA
>CAIGRP010063176.1:0-12767 GCA_903798385.1 Fraxinus cuspidata | reverse complement strand
TTAAAGTTTGAACTTCTAAAAAATAATTTATTTTCGTGGTTATTAACTGAACCGAACCACACCGAGATACGAATCGAGCCGAACCGACTTACGTGGCTATGGTGCGGTTATGGTATGACAAAATTTGGTGTTGCGGTTATAATTTTGACCGAACCGAACCGTTGCCATTCCTATTGATGTACCGATTTTCCTTTGCTGGACGAACAATCATCTAGGATGCTCAAAAGGCTATCAAACCAAGTTGGTTTTACCAATTCTTTCACACATTCCACAAGTACAACTTGAAAATGTCTAATTGCTCTTGATTCCTTGAGCACATATCCATTGGTCTTAAAAGTAAACATCAATCTCATTGTTTTGTCCGACTTTATCTATTTCTAGTTGTGTCTTGTGCATTGATTCACCTTGCTTTCCAGAATCATAATTAAAAACTCGATATATTTGGAACACCGTTTGATGTCTATAAATCATCTAACTCAAAAACAAAAAGGGGGATGTGGGCTTATTGTATATGCATAAACGCATTAAATGAAAAAATGGATGCACGAAAGATGCACTCATTGCTACTTATGTGAATAGAATTTTAATAGGGAAGAAAAAATGCTACACATTGGCATCACACATTTTATTGTTATATGTACACTCAAATCTTGAATAGCATTATGTTACAAGGATCTAGGTTCTTCAAAAATCATCGAAAAATCATCCCAACGGTCATGCTGGACACTATTCCTGGAAACACGGCGACCTAGGTACGATGGAACCAAGTAGTGGCACTAATTTTTTCTATCGTAAGTATAACGATATTAATTGCTGATTCCTGATTATGAAGAAATTGCTTTGTTATAATTTAGATTTTTTTTAAATGCAAAATCCATCTATTATTTGCACTCTCGATGAAGGCACAGAACTTCCACTTAATGTGAACCCTACAGACTGAGTTGTCCTATCTTGAGTGTGTGTGTGTGTGTATATATATATTGGTTTTCCCCAATTTGATGAAACTCCAGCATGGTGCAATTCTGGCGATATCAAGAGATTCATCCACTCTAGACATTTTTTATTACTACAGATGCATAATATCTCAAAGAAGATTAGCAGAATATATCAATTTCAAGTGCTAATTTTGTGCGTGAAAATATAGGTTGCTCGAGAGTGAAGATCAATGATTAGAAAACACCTATGAAATATTCAAGGGAGCATCGCATCTCAACTTAAAGACTATACAATATCAGAAATGCAAAATGTGTTTATCATGTTCCACTTTCAATGAAGGCACATAAGTTGCGCGCAGTGTGAAAGAATATGATATATATAATCTCTAAGAGCAAAATACGCAATATTTCTAAGAATTTTCATGGATATATTAAACATAATTCATGATGCCGACGAAGCTCGAATGCTGCACTTACCTCAATTGGCAAATTCATTTAATTTGCATTCACCTCTGCTCTTATTCATCGTGCTTTCAATTTCATCCTTTGTTTTGACTATCCGTAAGTTAGTAGATTTATAGTTAATTTTGTTAAATTCACTAATTAATGTCATTCAATTCTAGTGCAATTGAAAATCTAGCGTAAGCTAGCCCTAAATTGATTTTTCCCAATTTGATGAAACCCTCACATGGTCCAATTCGAATGATTCCCAATTTGATGAAACCAAATATATGAAAAATTAACAAAATAAATGAATGATGGAAAGAACTTAATGTAGTGTTATTTATATATTTCATACGTGATATTCAAAGAATCATCCACTCTACACATTTCACATTACGACTGTTACTAATATCTCAAAGAAGATTAGAAGAAATATCAATTTCAAGTGCTAATTTCGTGCGTGAAAATATAGACTACTCGAGATTGAAGTCAGTTATTAGAAAACGCATTCAAGGGAGCATCGCATCTCAACTAACGGATAGTGTATGCATTGTAGGAAATGCTCAAGTGAATTTTTAAAACATAACTGGATTATAGAAAATTCAAGTTGTTTAGAGAGAGACAGAACACTTACCCTCATACCTATAAGGGGATCAAAGTTTTACCATAAAACTGGACATCTGGGTAACAGCGTTTCAGGAGTCCATATCTTAACCTTCAACGAAAAACATGATGGTCCAAATTTATCGAAAACAAATCATAGAAGATTCATCTTTCTGGGATAAAAAAACCAAACATCTCTTGAAAAGAAGCAGTTAAATAAAGTATGATAACAAGCGCTTATGGGTTAAAGATTTTCCCTATTTTTATTTCTACTATACAGATCCTAATTGTAGGAAATTAAGGTGTCTTCCTCGTATTTCAGTTTCACAATCCTAATGGTCATGTTGGTTATTATTCCGGGAGACGCGGAAACTTTGGAATCAATTACTAAATATAATTTCTCAGGTATAACGATATTAGTTGCTGATTATGAAGAATTTACTTTGTTATAATCTAGATTTGTATTGGTATTTCTTAATGTTGTTTCTTGATGCAAAATCCATTTATCATGTTGCGTTTTCAATGAAGGCACAAAAGTTGCACGAAATGTAAACCGTAAAGAGTAATTTGTCCTATAGTCACATGGGATCAAACTGAAAGAAAATATCTTACATTAGGACAGTATAAAATAAGACATGCATAATCTTTAAGCTTATGCGCAAAACACACATTATTTCTAAATAGATATCACCCAAATTCTGCAAATCATCACTCTCTCTCTCTCTAAACCTAATTCGTGATGCTGGTGCAGCTAGAATACTTCAATTAGCTCACTGCTCAGCTCTATTGGAAAAATTAATTTGCATTCACTTCTCCTATTCATATCGTATTCAGTTCCGTCCCTTGTTTTGATTATCTTTAAGTTAGTGAATTTTTAGTTTAATTTTATTTAATTCACTAATTATTGTCCTTCAATTCTAATGCAATTGAAAATCTAGCTTATGCTTGATCTGAATAAGCCCTAAATTGATTTTCCTCAATTTGATGAAATACTCTCATGGTCCAATCTGATGATTCATATATCAATTTGTCTCGATGAAATGTCGAACATTGTTTTTTTAGCTTGATTATTTTGTGTGCATGTGTAATTGAAGCCTGTATATGTATTTATGCAGGTGATCATGGTTATTCCAAAAATGGATAGTCCTAGAATTTAGTTTTCCCATTAAGTGAAACTGAAATGTGAGTAGGAGGAAAGTTTGGATTTCTAGATGATTTCTCTTCTTTATGGGTAGACGGTAAAAGTAGATACTTTTCATAAGAACTATCATGACATTGACACCCTTAGAGATGAAATTTCTTTAAAATATTACTTATTTATCATTATGTCCAAAGAACAATTTTATCAATTAACCAAATAAATGAAAGATTTTTCCATAGTTCATTGTTACTATATAGCTCCTAATGGTAGATAATCAAGGGTCTCTACTAAATTGCATCATTTCTGAATGAAAATATAGATGTCTTCTTAAAATTTAAGTTTCACAATCCTAATAGTCATTTTGGACAATATTTGAGGAAACGTGGCAAATGGCTATGGTGGAAACAAGTAGTGGTACTAAATAAAATTTATTACATATATAATTGTATTAATTGTTAATTATGAAGAAATTACTTTGTCTTAATTTTGATCTGTAGTTCTAATGTTGTTTCTTAATACAAAATCCATTTATCATATTGCATTTTCAATGAAAGAACATAAGTTAAACTAAATGTGAAACATACAGAGTAATGTGTCCTATTCTGTAGAGGGGATCAAACTAAAAGGAATCATCTTACATAGAAACAGTAAAAATAAAATATACATAAATGTGCAAAATTAACTAAATACGAATTATTTCTAAATAAATTGCACCCAAATTCTGCAAATGGTCGCTCTGACTAAACCTTATAAGTCATGCCGATGAAGCTTGAATATTGCAATTAGCTCACTGCTCGGATATACTAGCGAATTCGTTTAATTTGTATTTGCCTCTACTCCTATTCACTGCTCTTTCAGTTTCGTCCCATGTCTATATTATTAGTTAGTGGAATTTTAGTTTAATTTTGTTAAATTTGCTAAATAGTATCAATCAATTTTGACGTAATTGAAATAAGACCCGAATTGGTTTTCCCTAATTTGATGAAACCCTGGCATAGCACAATTCGGACTATTCCCATCTCAATTTTGACTCCATGAAACGCCTTGCATAGTTTTTTTAGCGTGATCACTTTGCGTGCATGTGTAGTTGGAGCCCTCTATGTATTGTAGCAGATGATCATGGGTATCCCAATACATGGATAGTCCTAGAATTTAGTAGTTTTCTTAGGGAAAGATTTCTGGTTGATTTTGATCTTCTTTTAGAATTTGGTTGATCATTTATCAATTAACCAAATAAATGAATAAGAGAAAGAACTTAAAAGTAGTGTTATTTATATATTTCATAAATGATATTCAAAGATTCATAAACTCTACACATTTCATATTATGATTACTACATATCCACTAATATCTCAAAGAAGATTGGAAGAATATATCAATTTCAAGTGCTAATTTCATGCGTGAAAATATAGGAATTTCAAGTGCTAATTTCGTGCATGAAAATATAGACTACTTAGGAGTGAAGATCACTAATTAGAAAACACCTATAAAGCATTCAAGGGAGCATCATCTCTCATGTAACAAAGTGTGCGCATTGTGGGAAACGCTTAAGAGGAGTTTTTCTTTAACATAACTGAATGATTAGAAAATTCAAGTTGCTTAGAAATAGACAAAACACTTACCCTCCTATGTGTAAAGGGTTTCAAGGTTTTAACCATACAACTGGACATGGGTAACAACTTTAAGCATTTCAGGAGTCCAGATCTTAGCGTTCAATGGAAAACGTGATGGTCCAAGAATGGTTCACTGTGTCCAGTTCGGAGAAAAATACAAGATACGATACAAAACTAATTCGTAAGCCATGTCAAGATTTCCCATACTACTCAATATATCACTCAACTAGCTTTCAAATTTGGGCCGGGACGCAAAATGATATGACTTAAATTCTTTCCTATTACTAGAAATCCGGTGCAGTTGAAATGTATTAAGAACCTTGTCAATTGACTTCTTAATTATCTCTTCGTGAGCTTCCCTGCCCAAAAGGCCATCAAGCCGAGTAGATTTTACCAATTATTTCACATATTCCATAGTTATAGCTTGAAAATGTCTCAACGCTTTTTATTTTGATTCCTCAATCCTCATACACATATCCATTGGTCTTAAAGTCAACATCAATCTTTATTATTCTGTACAAATTTATCTACTTCAGTTTCTGTTCATCTGTTTTCAAGTATCATGATTAGAACTCAATATATTAACTTTTGGATCACAGTCTCCTGTCGAACGTATATCTTCATTTGACTGAAAGAGTATGCCTATCAACACCCACAATACCTAACATTCACTGGCTCAATGCTATCTCAAATGGGGTCATATAGAACAATAATGCAGAGTGGTAAAGTGCAACGGGAGAAAAGGAAAATTGGTTTACAATCATCACAAGATGTCTTGGTTATAGATCCAGTTGTGTACTATCATCTATCATTAGACATCCTGATTCAAAAGTAGAGTGAAGAGGCTTGCTGTAATGAAGAGGACAGCATAAATTGACTTATCTTACAATTCATTTCCTCAAGATTTGTCCGGTAAGAGGAAGTACAAGTGCTACGATAATTTTCAGATAAGGAAACCGATAGTCTAGAGATTTTTTGGCGAAATGCAACACACGTGTTAATTTGACAACTATGTTTGAAGATCAGTTAAAAAAAAAAAAAAACACCGTTGTCTCACAATTCAACTCTGGGTTCTCTCTACTTTCTTCCGGGGCAATACGTATTGTTGAAGAGGCTTCCAAGATGAGAAGTCCAATAGGAGCTCTATATATGACATTAAACCCTTGTTTGATCCCCATTTTTTTCAAAATACATTTTTCTCTTTCTTTTCAACCACACATCCTTCAATAACAGGTACTCTAGATATATCAAAGTTCTTAAGCAGAGACATGTCAGACATGACATGAATAGTAGCTAGGTGCCTGCATGGGTTCTTCCATGTTGACTTTTAGCTTTTACCCTAGAAAAGGGAAGATGTTGTTTCACAGTCACTAGCCTGGAGATTGCTTCGATTTCTCTAATTGAAGGATGACTACTTTCAGTAGTAAATCTGTAACCCAATGAATCAGATGTTGAGCTTGGCAATAAACTACCGAGCTGTATTTCAAATGCAACACTGGCACTAAGATCTTATCAATCAATATCTCAATCATTTGGGCACAAAGAAATTTGATCAACGGGTCAGTACCAATAGAACTTCCTACATTTTACTTTCCACAACTACAGTTAGAAGCAACCACAAAAGGCCTCCTACACCACATAATATGCCAAAGCAAAATTTTCCTGGCAGGTAAGCTTTAAGAAACAAGAGAATGGCACTAGCATACGGTGACATATCCAGATAGTTGACGAGACTTTAGGTAGTAGTGATCTGTGAATATTAGATGCAAGTACTCAGTGGCTCTGATGTATTAAAGGGCAATTCTGCCAATGCCACTGATAGTTCAACTGAAATGATTCGGATGAGAGGAATGCAACCAATGATTATCAGCCAACATGCTATGCACGAGTTTTTAACACCCACGGGTTATCTCTTAGCCTAAACATGCTGTCTCCAATTCAGAATGAATCACATATGCATACCATGAGAACTCAATATTCAGATTCTAGGTTTATCTTAAGCATCCTGTCTTAAAACTTACAGGACTAGCCTACAAAGAGATATAGCAAACTTAGGATGAGCAAACCTAGGATATTTATGTATTATTGACTGAAGAAAACACAATTATATAAAAGCTTCCATTTTTTTTTATTTTTTAAGTAGGGTCTTCTAAATTTTTCCATTACAAGGATTCAGAATTAGTATAAGTTGAAGTGAGACCTAGAGACTTCTTTTGAGCTTGAAACATATCATAACAAATGCAGAAGTCTCTCCATCAGGTGACTCCACTTAGTTCTTATATTTAACTGTTTTATAGATTGCCTACCAAACAAGAAATGCAAAAAAGGCAGGCTGCAGACACAATATTGACAATGTTCAAAGATTTGGTACAATGAAAAATCGCCCTTTAAAAACCTTAAGCAAACAATTGAACTTTAGCGTGGATTCAATTTTTTAACAAAGATAGATGCATGGAAGTTGCACAAGATGTTGTCCACACGAAAAATAATTTGCTAGTTTTAAATTCTATACAAACTCTAAATTTGCCATCAAAATATCAATATGCTTCATTTAACTTGAATGCCTTTTTAAACTAAGGTTGTCAACAGCGTTTCTATACAAAGCCAGATTTGGAAATGGTTCTCCGAGGTACCATTTCAAGTTTCTGCTTTATCTCTTTGAATGCAACTTCATACTGAAGTCATTTCTGCAGTTGATGGTGGTGATTGGGATTTAAATAGGCAGGCGTTGACACTCTAGGAGTAGAAACCCATAAACATGTGGACATTCATTTTGGCATTGTGGATGTATACAGTCTGCCACCTAAGATACCAGAAATGTGCATGATGATACAGGTGTTTCATTTTCCCTATGTTGGCTAGTAAAGGACATTTCAAGGGGTGAGTGGTAGAGAATCTGAAAGATGTTTCCACGGTTTCAACTGGATTGCTTTTTTAGAATTACAGTCTCTGAACTGCAGAACAGTGAGCATGTAAGAGCAAACTGATCCACTTTAAATGATGTAAACTTCAAAGAATTCGAGAAATTGATTCAATAATATCTATAATTTCTGTTTTAAAATCGACAAATAATCTTAACCAAGACTAGCACCTTATCTCTCTATAAATACCAGACATAAGTGAAAGTAATTAAGGGATCAAGAAATAGCAAGACAGAAAGCATTACAGAATGAGAGAGAAAGAGAAAGGAAAACTCCAATTGGGCCCAATTTTAGATGATCACTCAGAGAACTAGATGGGTACTTCCCTTTATTTGTCTATTTTACCAGCAAGTAACAAACCCACGTATATTTATGATTTTCTACACTCAGATATTTTTATATTTTAAATGATCTTCAGTTAAGAACAACCGAGTAAAAAGCAAGTTGATCAGTAATTATGGCGGGCAGCCTTACCACAAGAAGCCAGTAGTCACAGCGACACACTTATTTCTTGTTCTAAACTTGGGCAACCCCATTGATTTTGCAGAGATAACTTCTCACTGATGAAACTTTGAAACCGAGATAGGTGCACTCAAATTGTACAGAGTGAACATGCATGAATAAAAATTTTCTTAGTTTGAATTCTCACAGACCATCTAAATCCATGCTTTAAGTATCAGGAACAGGGAGCACGAAGTATTACCAAATTGCACATGCTAACAGAAAAAAAAGTGTGGTCAGGAGTTGGTTTTCCAGGCATTGAACATGCCGATGAATGTCATTGCCCAGACTCAGAATTCTTAGTTAGAGAATTAGATTAGATGTTTTTCATGTGAAAAAATGCTCATAAATATCCCCATGATGGGAGAAATCCTAAGGTTGGATTGTAGACATCCTATTCTGATCTAGTCAATTGTTACAAGAAAACGTATTTCACACCAATCAATGTCCATAAGATGTATTGGTTTCATTAAAACATCAGTCGTATCACCAGCAGGTTCACCAAGCTCTATATATGACATTACCCCTACTTGGGAACTTTCACAGAGGTCGTATCATTAAGTATCCACCTCGCCATAATTTTAGGTGAAAATTAATGGTATAAGTATTTTTGGTAAAATGGGAATATCATTAAAGAACAAGGATAATGAAAGGACAATAGTGCCACTGCCACCAATGGAGCACACACACTCCTACTAAGGTGGCGCGTCTATGTCTGACATGTATTGCGTCGTGTCAAATACCGACACTCCTTAAATATTCCATGACATTGGTGAGACAAGCCAAATGTCATGTCCTATTTTTTATTTATTTTTGAAATTTCTAGAGCTTGAAGGATACTTTTAGACATTCCTCGGGCAAGTGTTTTATATGGCACTTGATGTGTCTGTCCCATATTGTATGAAAATAAATAAATAGTATATAAATTTAAATTTAAAGAATTTAATTAGGTGTGCCCTAACGTGTCTGTGTCGTGCTTTTTAGAAATATCACGTATCTCCATGTTCATGTTCGTGCCTCTTGGAGTGCCACATTGACTAAGTACTTAAAGTGAGAATATATCTAAGTTAAAGGCTCATGCTTGTTTTCTCTTTACCCTTTTCACCTCTTCTCCCAAAACATGGATATAAAGCAGGAGATTCGATACATGAAACCATTCCTTTACCAAAATATGTATTATTTCCATTTCCAGAGTGCATATAACATAAAGAGGTCAAACAAGAAACTGTTGACAAATAATTGAGTGGAGAAGAGAACTTTGACCTGGAAAATCCAAAATGATCCTTTCAAACCAAATGCACAGTGCCATTGGCATCCTAGACATCTTCACAGATATTTCACCATTGAACCGATACCAGATCTTTAGAGTTTAATTGAACATGTTCTCCACAGATTTTGATGTGGCAATTGATTTCAAAGAACCAATATGACGAAAAAACAGATGGATCATGACACTACATAAAGAAAAAGACATTAGTAGGATCCCTTTCCTGCAACTCATCATTAGTACTTGACCTATAAAGAGCCACTACCATAAGTGAAAGCCTTGACCTCTGAGGCAACTTTTGATTTCCAAATAAAAGAGGCTAGAACGAATTGAAAGGAAACGAACATTAACAACGAAAAAATTCTGACGTGAAGATGCCTGATTTTTCAATACTATGAGCTTCAAAATATTGCGAAGTGAAAGGGGTATAGTTGGAAAATTCCAGTAGCATAATCAGATTATCATTATATAAAACGAAAGCAGTTGCATCCAACCAAACATCTTCCCCTAAGCAAATATAAAAACCACCTGATCTAAAGACAACAGTTTGGGAGAAGAAATGAAAAATCATTTGCAGCACACATATTTAATTGTAATCCGTAGTCTTAAATCTTAATAACATTACATCATAAGGATCTGCGTTCTATAATATTTGAAATCATCTTTCCACTCAAAAAATAATTTTTAACAAAAAGTTACCAAGAAGTGATCTAATCAAATCTCACATGAACAAGTCTAAAGGTCGTTCCTGCAATTCATTAGACGCCACAATTCTCTGATCAATAAAATTTCAGGTAGAATTCATTACATTCTCTATATTTCCTGAGAAAAAAAAAAAAGAAGGAAAGTTCAGAGCTTTCCCATTAAATTGAATACTAGAATCATCTTTGCCCGCCAGAGCTTAAAGAAACAAAATCCTCACAATCCTTTTAATTTATACTCAAATACGAATGTCCTGGCCCTAAACAAAAAACCCTTCAATTGATTCTGTATGGGGAGTACCAAATGCAAATAAGAAGCGAGTGCAAAAAGAGAAATAATACCTGAAAAATCTGCAAACTTCTTTCGTGAATTCAAAAGAAAGCTAAACATAATTCAGACATGGAATAATGTGCCGATGCCTGGCGCGTTTTCTTTCTTCTTTCCTTTAATAATTTCTCATCGGAAGGAATCTTGAAAAGAAAAGGAGGAAAATTTGGAACTAACGTTAATTTGTAACCGTTATTTTCGTATAATGACACAATCTAATCCCATTGTCTTCCCACTAGATTTTCGCCAATTTTCAGTAGTTGGGAAATTTTCAATTGCGCATCACGATTAGAAGAAAAAGTACAAGGTATGGTAGTTCTATATTCTGTTCCAGATTCAAGATTTATATTCAATTGGTAATCGTAAAATGTGATGCAGGAAAATAAGAGTTTTAAGTCCAAAATTTAGGTGAAATTTATGGAACTGACAAAGCTCCCCAAAATAGGTTCCATGGTCCTAACATTTACATCAATTTCATACTTAAAAATCGAGCATTTCATGGTTTTAAGCCAATATGACTTTTTTCTTAGGAAGCGAAACAAGTATTTGAGGGTTTGTGGGTTATCATGCCCCATGAGTTAGTTGTCAAGTAAAACTAGCTCTTAGATAAGCTATTGTTCGATTAAGTCATTTATGATCGCAATTGCTTGATTAGCTAGAACACGATCTCCATTTTTTACATGCACAAGTTTCGTCTTTCCGAGCTCGTTACCCTAATCTAGTTGACTCACCTTACGTTTTGATCCCCATGAGAGCTATCCAAAGCAAAAGACAAATATCAAACTTTTCTCACTCGATTGACATGAGATCAATAGGGATTTCAATTCTTATCATATCAGTTCGAGACAATCGATTGTATTTCTCTCAACTTAAAGCTTGTATAATTTGTTGAAATCATAAAAAATTGGAACTGCAAAAGTACCCAATGCAACATAATCCATTTATGTTAAATCACTTGTTAAAATTGCTACGCTCAGAATTTTTATTCTTTATGTCTAAAGTGCTAAATCCCATAATGAAATAGTTTAACATGTACAACATTTGTTAAGATAATACATCTACGATGGACATCAAGATAGATTATATTGTTTTAGGTGATTGGAATCAAGATCCACGTGCAAGTAAACTTGTTATCTACGTATACTTTGATTCCAACTAGCTTTGCAAACCACAAAAATAATAATAAAAGAAAATACAACTCAAGATATTTTTACTTACAAGTAAAAAATAATAATTTATTTCTACATATTTGAAAACCAAAAATTAAATTTAGTTAAACACATGCTCTCATTATTATCTTAAGATGACTAAAATAAGATCTACCAGACATGCATTTAAATTTGTTTAAGTATGAACTTAACACTGTACATGTACAGCTACAAGATAACCGACCAAAATAAATAAATATCGGATAAAGTCAACATCATGATTTTGACACACACTATAAATTATAAATATTAGAATAGTGCTTACAATAAGCAGATGACCAGTTCAATTTTCATGGCAGAAATGTATCAATGTTCAAGCCAAAACTCCCTATTCAAATTATGGCCATCAATAGAAATTATCTAACAAAAACTTTATTACAGAACAGATAAAATTTATCCATCAACCAAAAAAAAAAAAAAAAATAATAATAATAATAACATTTTGGTAAATTTTTAATCCTGAAAATTCCTTATCAAATTGTCAAACCAATCATTTTGCACACGAGGCAGGATTTTTCTGCTTGGGCCACTTCAGTCAATGAAATTTGTGGTCACGATCAAGTTTCCCGATATCCTCATCCATGTATTAAATAATAGGAGGAGTTAAAATTACATATACAAGCAAGACAATAATTAGAACGTTAAGATATGAGGCTACAGTGTCGATATATTATACATTCTAAGCAAACATATATCCCAAAGGTCTTCCTCTTCTAGAGAAGATGGGGAGTAATGTACAGGAAATATTTCATGTCCAGTGAATGTTCACCTCGCTCAATTCAATGCTCACATTTCCAATTTGCCGTTCGACGGCCAATAATCCCTGTAATACAAACCACAGCTAAAGAGGAAAATTTCATGATAACAATTGAAAATGTACTACGAGCGACATGCTCTAGTATGTCAATTGACTAGTTTCTCATAAGATATATCATTTACATCGAGTTTCATGTCATAATCTGCTTCCATGTAATATTCTTCTTCGAATGTTAAATTATCAACAATTACATGCACAACCTCATTTCTTGCTTCTTCCTCTTGAAAAGTTAATATAGGTTTTCTTGAATCCCCAGAAAAGCCAACGTTTATGGAAAATACATAAAAA
>CAIGRP010063173.1:0-15443 GCA_903798385.1 Fraxinus cuspidata | reverse complement strand
AGATGATGCATTGACCAAGAGAAATGACAGACGTAGACATATGGTTCTGGAGGGGGATCCTTTTGGCCCTGAAATTACGGCAGTACCTTTGCCAAAAGGCTTCAAACAGCCAATGATAGAAGCATATGATAGAGTCACAGACCCATTGGATCACCTGCGAACCTTCGTTGACTTAATGAGGCTTTATGCAGCCCCAAACGCTGTGATGTGTAGGTCATTTCCCCCGACACTCAGAAGGGAGGCTAGAGACTGGGTGGCCACAAGGCACCCAGGTCTATAAAGACTTTCGACGAACTTTCCAAAAGTTTCGTGGCTTACTTCACGAGTAGCAAGAGGAAACGAAAGACGGCCATTTGATTGATGCAGGTGGTGCAAGAGAAAGATGAATCTCTACAGGAGTACCTGGCTAGGTTCAGTCGGGCAACGCTTGGTATAATGGACCTTCAAATGTCTGCAGTGATGACAGTATTAATGAATGGGACGCGGAATCGGACTTTTAAGATGTCACTCTTAAAAAACCCCCAGAGTCAATGCGACCTACTGAAGAAGGGTGACACTGTCATTGGACTTGCATGAGAGGTTTTATGTGTTTAAGAGTTTAAGGCAACAGCATGATTATTTTAAGATTAAGAGATTCATATGTGTACTTAATGAGGCTTTATGCAGCCCAAAACGCTGTGATGTGTAGGTCATTTCCCCCGACACTCAGAAGGGAGGCTAGAGACTGGGTGGCCACACGGCACCCAGGTCTATAAAGACTTTCGACGAACTTTCCAAAAGTTTCGTGGCTTACTTCATGAGTAGCAAGAGGAAACGAAAGACGGCCATTTGATTGATGCAGGTGGTGCAAGAGAAAGATGAATCTCTACAGGAGTACCTGGCTAGGTTCAATCGGGCAACGCTTGGTATAATGGACCTTCAAATGTCTGCAGTGATGACAGTATTAATGAATGGGACGCGGAATCAGACTTTTAAGATGTCACTCTTTAAAAACCCCCAGAGTCAATGCGACCTACTGAAGAAGGGTGACACTGTCATTGGACTTGCATGAGAGGTTTTATGTGTTTAAGAGTTTAAGGCAACAGCATGATTATTTTAAGATTAAGAGATTCATATGTGATCTAGAACCTACAGGAGAAGGGATGTTATTTGACCCATGCTCGATAGTGTCTAATTTTTTTTTCCAGGATGGGTGGTGTGACAGTGTTGGATCCATCGAAGAAATGCAGAACAAATTGTTGAAGAGGCAAGAAGATGCAGCTAAACGCGAAAGAGCAATGACATATGCTTTGGCGCACCGGGTAAACATTATATTCTTTCTATTTAAAGCACAATTTAGCCATTGTTGAATTGCACAAAATCATGCTGAGAACTCCATCAAAAGGCAATCACCAGAAAATTGAATAATGATGGAAAACCTCCATCCCAAATCCTTTGTCATCTCAGATTTTCTTTTATTAAACATCTTATGCCTACATTCTGTAGATTCTATGTTTACCCATGAGGGAAATATGGAATAAATGATTGCCATTAATTAGACTTGAAATCACTTGTAATGTTGTTGAGTGTGCCTTAAAGATAGAATATTCATGCTCAGTGGCAGGCGGGTTCAAGACAACAAACAACTTTGTCTTCCTGTATGTTAATTTGCATTCTTTTAAATTTCAATTTCCAGTGCTTTTGTTGTAAGCTATAACTGTTAATGAGGTTGAATAGGATATGATTTAATATTACAATTTCAAAATTAATAAACTTGTAAAAAACTTTATGGGTAACATTCACGTACTAAGTCACAAACACAATTTATAGGTTACAATCATGTATTTGAAAATAGGTCATAGTCACATATGGTACCTAATTGCGTGCTTCTAACTAGTTATCTGTGGTACCCATGGTCGAAAAACAAACTTGTTACAGTGACGGATTCAATGATACACTCAATGATAGGGAGACACGTGTTAATACATGATTGAACAATTTTAGAAAATAAATAAATATAAACATCAAGAGGTGCTGACACACAACACTTGTCACCCCATCCCTGTCAATGCCCACGTCCAAAGAGCATTATTCGTCGAAAAAGGGTCTATTGTCATCGGTTAATTAATTTCATACCATCAATTCGACGGCAGTCCTCGGATTCTGATTTCAATAGGCATAAAGCTCATAGAATTCTAGTCATTTCAGGTCATCTTTCTTTTTCCAAATTAAACTTCCCCCCTCGAACGTAGACCTGCACAACTTGTTTGATTCAATTAGCTTTGTCGAAGAAATCGACATAATTCAACCCAATTATTTGTACTTGGATACTCGGAACCTATATGTGGATTATTCAGATGCTAAAAGGTCGGACAAGTCGAATAATCTGAGTTGGATTGATCTTGATTCAGAGAAAAACCCAAGCTGGTTCTTGAATAAAGATCATGGAAAGTCCTAGTTGAATCCGAGCAACATAAGATCTGATAAGCTTACAATTGTTGATTTTGAGGGCATAAGTGAAATCGATTTCTTTCAAACAAAAAGACATGTGGGTTTTGAAGGAAGTCATGAAATTATGAAGATAGAACAAAAATATTCGAAGAATTTGGTTAAGTTTTATTCAGGTACTAGGTCGACGCGGGTGAAAACTCGTGAGGCGGGGTGAGAAGAATCCATCGCCATGTGTTTATGAACAGATTGATTTTAATTGGTTTTTGCAACGATTTGTAAAGCTCTCCAACTTATGCTAGGGAGTTTATTATCTATCGGTTTTAAAAGATTTAAAAAAAAAAATAAAATTACATACATATAGCTTAGTGAAATTTTCAATTTGTTGTTTCTTTTATGGAATTTTTTTACTTCTAAGTGATATTTTACTTATATGTAAATTTTTACATATAAGTTAATATTTACTTAAAAAATTAAATAAAGTTAAATATTTACTTAAAATTTTAAATTAGTATTTTTACTTATAAGTAAATTTTATAACTATAAATTAATTTTATATTTTTAAATGATTTTTATTTATAAATAGTTTTTTTTTTATATTTTATAAATGATTTTTTATCTTATTCCTAGTATTTTTATTTTATAAGCATTACATAAAAGTGATTTTTTATTATAAGTAATTTCTTTAATTATAATGTAATTATTCTTATCTTTTACTTATAATTTTTTTTTAATTATAATTTTTTTTGGTAACATTTTTATTTACAATTATTTTTGAAATAAATAAATTGGTTGTAAATAACTATTATACAAAGGGTAAATTTAGAAAAAAAAAAAGAAAAAAAAGGAGAAACGATGAAAACTCGCTGATTCAATGGGTTGAGAGAATTTGTCAAAATCACACTACATCAATTTTAAGCGATTTTTAAACTATTCAAAATCGGTGCCCGTAAAAACTAACAAGCAATGGTTTTCCAACCTTTCATAAATGATGTCACCAAAAATTTATCAAAACCACTGAAAAATAAAAAAAACTCCCAAGCATGCCCTAAGCGATTGGAGATGGTTTGGACTTTTAGGTAGACAACTATAAAATTCAAAAGTTAATTACACCACATACACTATTTTGATAAAATATATGATACAACTTATCAATTTTATTTAAAACAACTAGTGAGAGGCACGTGAGAGGCACGTGACACAGTTTGGTTGACTATGTAATAACGTAGATATAGAGAAAGAACTATTTGTATTAGTATTGAAAACAATTGATATACTAAGATTAATGTTAAACTAATAATGTAATGCTTAAATAAAGGATGATGTGTTCATTTCAAAATCTGAATTTCATAAACCATCACACTCAAGTTGGAAGCTACAAATGTGTCATAATAAAACAAGGATTTAATACCTATTTATCAATGGGATGTACGGAACTATATTTTTATTTGTTTCATAGACAAAATGTATCTAGTATTTCTCTGTATTACTTTAATGTCAATCTTGCCTGAAGAATAAAGAGGTGATACAACCTGTTGAAAACAAGATATACGTAAAATATCAGCTTCAAAATCACATTGGATGATTATGAAGAACACGAAGATTAAACACATAGTTCATATCATATAGATAGACATATTCGACTTGATCATGGACATAGCAGCATCAAAGGAAAAGGAAAAAAAAAAGAAAAGAAATACACAGACTCAGAACAAGTAGAAATAAAGAAACGGAATTCGAATTAACTCTTTCAAAGGTGAATTATTATCACTAATTTAACACACAAAAAAAATAAAAATAAAAAATAACTACATTTAAGACACTGCGTATTCAGAATTATATTTAATATGATTTGACTTCAATAGCAAACTTGTATTTATTCAATTTAAGTCCGGTCTACCATTTAGCCAGGAGAGTTAAGATGTAAATAAATAATGTAAGTAGTAATCAATATATAAGCAATTAAATGATGAGTAATATTAATTCCAAGGAAAGTGATACATTTAAAATATTAATTGCATTTGACATGGAAAGCTACTTAAAAATCACATGTAAACACTGATTTGATTAAATGAGTGAAGAGGGTGTTGAGTGTATGTTATGCTGAGTTCAAGAACTATCATACAATAGCAATCGCTATACTATATTGGGTGTAACAATAGTCCTTAATATCCCCTTTAAAATAGAAAATGATCAAAACAACTAATGTATCGGCAGAATAGGTAAGATTTATTCTACGGGAAAGTTTTGAAACGACATTATATTGGTGAAAAACATATAGAAAAGAGGATCAATTTTGTATGAGAAGTAGAAGAACATATAGTAATAAATATTAGTTTAGAAAGTACCTTTAGTAATAAAAGCTTATTGGAGTATACATTTTGAGCGACTTCTAAAGTATTCGTCACTAAATTTAATAAGACTCATGGAATCCAACCGTAGGTTAAAAGAGCAATTAAATATCTTTACAAGAAACTTCTCGTTTGTTTGTCAGATAACATTCATCTTCCAGTGACAAACTTAGGAAGAAATTTATGCAATGTTGTTTAGTTCCTCTCTTAACTTATGACGAGGTTCCGGAAGAATTCTTTCTAAATTTAGTGATGGATGCGTTGGAAGAGGCTCAATCATTGATGTTAATATTTGAGATTTAAGTGGTACCTGCAAAAAATTAGTAATGAGAAAAACTTATATTTCGCATTAAATAAGACGTGCAAGGGAAAATAGGACTAATAATTATCAAATAGGATACACGATAATAAAGGTGAAATAAATCATGCAATATTGTACCAATAAAGAGGTTAAAATCTGGGCTTGTGAATTTAGAAAGTTGGAGAAGCACAGGATAAGAATGGGAAATCTGAAAATTTCGCTTCTTATGTTGGAGGAATCACTCAGTCTTTGGTGCAAAGCCTGCCATTAGTGCTACTGTAGCACTGCATACATTGTTTTCTTCAACGAATCTTATGGTAGAGTGAAGATGATGAACAGTAAAACCACTTTACCAACAGAATCCTGCCAATATGGAGGCTTACATTGAAATTTATTTATTGAATAATAAGAGACACACATAAAGAAAATGATATATGATCTTGAACACACAGCAAACAATGTAGGATTTGACTTACACGTGAACTAAAACTGAAGAGAATATAAAAAATAAGAAAAAATAGACGGTTAGATGGCTATAGTTTTAAGAACACGAGCAAAGGCTAAAAAAGACCTGAACCTTCTTAGCTTGACAATGGTAAAATCTCGAAAGCCATAAGCTCAAACGCGAGCAGAAGTATGAGAAATACTAGCTTAGCCAAAAAATTGTTCGAATAAATGAACAACAACCTGTTGCGCTCATTTTGGAAGCATTCAGAATTGAAAAGCAGAAAAAAATTGCATAGAAATGAAACTTTTTTAATTAAACTTAGGTAAATGAAGAGAAATCCAACAGGATCTTCACATATCATACAGGAGTAGAGAAAACAACCTTAAAACAACTGGAAAAAACTAACAAACAAATCCACAAATAAAAAAATGTAGAAAAGATGAAATTTCCCAGCTAGATCAAACTGAAATATAACAAGAAAACATGGAAATATGAATATTATGTACTATATATAGAACCGAGATACAGAGCTGGACTATAGTCAAATAGAGGAAAAATGGAGCAAAGAGATGCGCATCCAACAAGAAAATAAAGTTTCTGAAGTTGATCGACATAAATAAAAAGTAACGCAAAAGAATTGCACAAATTAAAATCACACCAAACTATGAAGAGATGTAACAAGAAGAAATTAAAAAATAAAATCAGTTATGAAGTGTTCGTACGTAGAAAAAAAAAAAACATAAGTACAATATTAAATACACATGGAAGCTTTGCCTATGAGCGTACAATTTATGTAAAAATCAAGGTTCCATTTGCATGGCACACTTTGTACACCATGAACATTGGCGATTCGTTATTCACAAGCTCAAATATGCATGTGTCACTTATTTGAATCTCCTTTTCTCTAGCACAGTCTGCCCAACCTAAGCTAAAACAATGTACATCACCATTTGTCCTTAAATTTGTACGTATAGTCCAATTGTGATGTGACGAAATGTAGATTCAAACATTCTGGATAAATTTTGGTAGATGTGTTCAAGCCCAAGTACATACTACAAAGTAAAGTAACAAATCAATGAATAATAGAATTTAGAATTAGGTGAAAAAGTAATTGTAAATTTATGTTGCATTCATCTAACTAAACAAAAGATATAATTGAAATAATTAAAGTTAAAGAGGAGCCTACAATTTTTTCTATGACCATCGCAATTAGCTGCCAATGTTACTCGGAAGATAGGATTACCCTAGGGGAAATCTTTACTTCATAGATGTCGGAGTCATTTGTTACATTTTAGAGCTGAATGGTTGAATATTGAAAATTCGAATGTAGAATTTCCAGTGTACTGAAATACAATAATATAACGAGGTTGCAAGCTATGGTGGCAAGATATATGTTATATTCAACTCTTTCCAATTGTATGTTAGAAATTATTCCATCGTAATCAATTATACTTATTGTATCACTAAGTTCATGTCGTGAGCGATGTACAAAAGATCTAGGAAGAGACTATGAAAGAAGAATATTAGTCGTGTATCTGTGTATTTTCTACTTTAGTATAGATGTAATATTTGCCAATAAATGTTAAACAATGAATTATTGTAACTCTCACCAGACAGAATGTTATGATCTAGTGAAGGCATGATAATTTTAAAAAAACAATGTTGTACCTCACTCTTGTTCAACATGCTATTTGTAGTACAGGGAAAATAGGTATAAGTATATATCGTTTACACATAAAAATCATATACAATGGCAACTACAAATAACAAATAACAGACAAATCCATAAAGGAGCAACAATGCACCAAAAAATGAAGTTTCTCGCTTAAATCGAGCTAAGCGAATAACAAAGCGATGACAAATAAGGCGAGAGCGTAATGTAAAACAATAGAGGAAGCCGAAGATATACTTGAACACTGAAGCAAATGAAGTTGGAAGAGGCTAGATATGTCTTCTAGAAGCAAGTAGTTTATTCCTTTATGTATAGTACATAGTTTCCACTAGCTGAACAGTAAACTACCTGATAATAAAGAACAGTCGAACCAGTTATAGTTTAAAGTCTGGAATTGGAAAGTAACTAAAGCATTCCCTCTTGTATAATAAAGGCAATGGTAAAGAAATGACGAAAACATTGAGTAATTCAATCAGGTAGACTGAGTGCAGACAGGGGTACTTATACACCATGATGGAATATTTTAGCAGTTAAAAGGAAGTAGCATAATGTCACCTTCAAATGGACAAAAAAGAATAAAACATCACACAAAAGAAAAAGAAATAACCCAACAGAAAGGAAAAACTAAGTGGCAACCGAGATGAAAAACATTCAAAACACACGAAATATAGATATTACCATAAACACAGTCCATTTGGGTCATAGCGACCTCGAACTTATCAGCAATATCAGCGAAGACCGTGTCGGTCAGCCAACATCGTGCAAGATGCACCAACGATTCGATGGAGCCTTTTGAACAAGGAAAAAATTGATCTCTGCGCAAGGAATAACTAGTTGGATGGTAGAAGACAGATTCAGAGTTTGCGCTCAACAATAACAAGGGAAATGATAAACATGTTACAAAATAATAGTGAATAAATACTGGCTTAGCAAGTACCGAATGGACACATAATGGTTGTGCAATCAACTTACCATATGAACAGAAATACCGGATAGACATATACTGGCTGTGCAACTTACTTACTATATGAACAGAAATACCGAATGGACACATACTGGAAGTGCAACTAACTAACCGTATGGATGCGTATCGGTTGAATAGATACCGTATAAACAAATATCGGTTGGATAGCTAACTAACCGAATGTTAGCCAAAATATTACAGATTAAATAATTTTATTAATACAAAAACCAGAACAAGTAATATAAATTGCAGGAAATAAAAATCTATGGTGTGTTTGAGCCACATTATTTTGAAAAAATATATTTTGGAATAGTAGATTGATGAAAAATGTGTGGTTAAAAAAGAAGGAAAATTTATTGATGTGATAAAAAATATTATTTTATTGAAGAATATGTGGTTGAAAATGAGTAGAAGAATGTTAATGGAAATTTTAATGTGGCTCAAACATGGGCCTAATGAACTTTGAAATCGAGGCCTATGTGAACACAGTTTCCTTAAAATACATTCGCCCCCTTTATCATAGGAAAACCAGTAGAGTCTGAGCACTGCAGATGCTACTTTGGCGAACTGGCTTAGTGACTTTGACAGAAAATAAAAATTGCGAATGGAGACAAGATAAAATTTTGTTATATGTAGAGGATAATTTTTTTTTTTATGCGTTTGTAAGGGGAGAAAAATGTCTAAATAAATAGATTGCAATGAAGAATTAACAGCCAAGGAGTTATGTCATTGACCACCATTAACCCTGCTGTTATTCTTTCCGTTAACACAGACATAATCACATGAGTTTCAAGAGTTAAAAGAATTTAAAAGGCTTTTTTATTTGGAAAAATGATAAAATAAAGGCAAAATGTGGACCTTCTTAAGGGCCAATTTTTTGTCCATTCGGTTTGACATTCGTTTACGTAGGTCGCGCCCATACACAAGTTCAAGGTCCGAAACTTTTTTCGGACCACGATTTACACCCATGCGCGCACGTGGATAAAGCATTTGTACTACACATGATTACACCCTTTTAAAGCGCAATCATATTTAAAGTGGTCATTGCCTTTATCTATTTTTCTATGTGGCATAACTTTAACTAGTTTTTCTTCAACACAAAACATCTTTCAATTCATCATTTTGAGCTCCAATTTTTCATTCATCCGAACATCCTTTTTGGTAAATAAATATATAATTTCGATAGTCTCACGGAGAATAACACAAATCAATCACGATCTTCCAAAATAAACAAACAGATCCCACTCAAAATTTATGTTAAAGTCAGCTGTTCAATTTATTTATTTTTCCAAAAACTCTCCCCGGCCAAGCATAAACTACCCACACAAGTGAAAATAGTTCAAATACAAAAGAAGGCAAGCTACAAACATTCCAAGAGCTTTGTTTTAGCAGGTATTAATTAGCAGGTCTTCTATGATTGCAAAATAGTTGATTTCGTTATACCTTGGATCGGTACACGTATGTATATAAGGCTTAGTTTATTGTTCTTATTGACATCATTGATGATAATTTCATGTTTGTAATATAGTAATTACATATCTATCAAGGGAAAGTAATGTGTTCAGCAAAATGTATATGCGGATGTAGAAATTTGTTTTCTTAACGCAACATTTTCTTTTTATTAAGATTTGAGATTCCATTTTAAAATGTCAACTTCATTAAAAGGAGTAACTCAAGTCCTTAAAAATTGGTATATATTTTCATCTTTATTTGATGTGTGATTTTATCTCTTAACATGCCCCCACAAAATTGTCGCTCGTTTGATTAGACCAATCTTCAAATTCGAGTATTTATTTTTGGGTTTGGAGCTTAATGAGCTCTAATACCATATTAAGAATTGTGTTCCATCTTAAAAAGCCAACCTTATTAGGAGGAGTAGCTTAAATCCTTACAAGTTGGTCCGTATTTTGATTTTTATCCGATGTGTGATTTTATCCCTTAATACTTTTTCATTTATCGTTTATTCATTTTAGAGCCACCGGCATGAGTGGGGATTGAAGGTTCGAGATCGAGCGAACGTTCAAATTACAAACTCTGAGTATATCATGACAACATTTGCTACACTAGGCAGTACTGTACCTCTCTCTGTTGCTTGGTTGTATAAAAATTCATAGGCGTACAAGATACTATTTTCACAATAAATACTTTCAGAAAATAAGATTCTTTCTTATTCATCTCCTGTAATTTTGCCTTTAGGTGCAACTTGATATTGATGGCATAACTTGACCTATAACTTTTTTTGTAGCCAACACAATTCTTTGTAATACATACCCAAAACTTCTTGGATACAATGACTCCCGTACAATAATTTCATTTTCTTTTTATATTGCAGTTACTGAGATGATACCTTACAAGAAAAAAAATATATTAACTTGTAATTGCAATCTACAAAGAAATGTTACATCAGCATCATGGCCAGATTTTATTACATTTTTTACTGTTGGAAAGGGTAATGGGCCCAGTTGTGCAGCAATTGCTCACTGGACAGGAAGCAAATTACCGAAATTGCTATTTTGTAAAGAATAATGAATTTTATGTGAAGGCACACATTAGTCATTTTACTTAATTCAGTCAAAAATAACGGCGGCGATTATTGACACGCACTGTGTAACAGCATGAATTTGGCTAAAAAATTGATACAAAATGTGCCCCAGACAAGCGCAAAGTATTAAAATGTAATAAAATTTGACGTGCATTGATCCATTACATAGATGGGGACAAGAACCTGTCTTCGTTAACCGAAACTCTCCCTGTATGTCTTGCACACTCGACTCTGCATCCCTGATCGCATTCGCTATGCGTGAAAATCTCGATTTGTTTACATTGCCAATAGCACTCTATCATGCAATGTGCATTTTTATTTCTCTCCTCTCCTTTTGCCATAGCAATCAGTGCACACATGATGACAGCAATAATCAGAATCCCATTCTTGAAGGCCATTGTGTTCTTGCATGAAAATCTTGATGATTAACAGCAAAGATGATGATGAAAGTTTATTTGTAAGAATTGATTTGATTCTAGTGCAGTGATGATTTAAATGGCCAGATCTTCTCAACTATTTAAAGATGATGAAAGGGTGTGCGTTGAAGCGTTGAGTCTGTGCATAAACGATGTACAATTTATGCCATTTTAAAACACATTTTCAAGTTTCAAGTTGACAAGAAGAAATAAAAAAGGTTATCTTCGCAAATGTGAAAATAATTATTTATCTAACACCAAGAAGAATTTCCACTTGAGCATTATATGCACCAGGGTGTAGACCCTGATGTATATGTAGCAAAACCCACGGCTCCACTTGTCCCTCCATCAAATCACCAAATTCTTCTCGTTTCGTTGCCAATCTCATCTATGCAAGTCAACTTTGGGGATTCCGTCCTAGAACACGAAAATAAACTAAAACAAAAAAAAAAAAATTATAATTCAAAACACTCAAAATGATATTCAAAATCCCTGTTAAAAGTTCTATAAAAGTATCACCAACCTTGTCGTGGTGGCTATAATTAAATACAAGGTTATGGTAGATTGATAGTCAACTTAATGTGTCATGAATTCTTCAATTAACCTTTTGAGAGAAATTATAGCAATAAAGTTTGGATCGTAGTTCGGATTATTGATGTTAATGTATCATTTCGTTAAGGTAAATGCATTCACGAAATGAATATAATTCTTTTCTTGATAATGTCTGACTGATACCATGATCTGGTTAATTAATTAATTTCGAACTTGGTCTTAGTGATTATTATTTTGCTCATTATTTTTATCGGTAAGATACAAAATAGCATTGATCTTAGTCATTATTTTTAGGGAAAATAATGTGTAAAATATTTCAACAAATGTTATTTTAAACGGTTTTTTTTTTATATTGACCATTGATCAACTTAATTGATTAAAATTGATACCTGAGTTCAAATTCAGCTCTAGACTGGGCTTCACATAAAAGTCTTTTTTTTCTAATAATACATATTCAACTATCTAAATTTCTATTCCAAACAAACATGTACTGAGTAACTTCATTTGTTTAGCCCACTCAAAAATTACATTCATCCGCTTTATTATGGTATGAATATAGACTAGACGATCAATTTTTATTATGGTATGAATATGGACTAGACGATTGATTATCTGTATATCAAACATGCACTTAACTTACAAAATACACTAAGATGATGTATGTAGTCATGTATGATAAAACGTTATGTGCACGTTAAAAGAGAGTTCAGAGTGACTCAATAACATAGAGTATATATGAAACAAAATTGGTGGAAGATACAAATTACTTTTCTAAGCATGGTCTCCTTTCGGAACACGATTTGGGAAAAAAGCATTATATTATCTGCCTGGATGAACATAAGGTAGAGAATCCAATAAATCCAATAATCTAAATGTATATCACTTCCCTTCCGGAGGTTTTACTTGCAGAAGTTCCATATCCAGTTCAAATGTTTCCCCTGGTTGATGAAATGATGTTACAAACCCACAGTAAGCTCCAAAAAAAGAGAAGGGAAAAGAAAAAGAAAAGGTCAAATCTATTCAAATAGGAGATTTATTTAATTACAAATAATGTATACAGGATCATCTCTTGATTCCTTCAAGGTCCAATACTAGAATCTAATTTTCCTCGTTCCTTCCCATCTACGAAGCTAAATTTATTTGTGGCCATTGTATTCATTGCATAATGAGAATGCCGTAAAACTCTGATAAGAAGCAACCCTTCAATTTTGCATGCATGGAATCAACCCGTACTCCAAGATGACAACTTCGAACTTATGATTTGAGTTATTTTGATTCAACCTTGTCGGGTACAAAACAAATTAAAGATCTTGAATAAACTCAAAGGTTTTGGTATTGACATCAATCCTACCACTTGTTTCTAGCTGATAAAAGACTACAAGGCAGATTTCATCCAAGCTTAATCATTTTTAGCAAAAAAATAATTAACTTATGATAATATTGAAAAAATTACCGGGATCTCATTCATTCCTTTTGAGCCATACCCAGCCTCTGGAGGAATGATTACAGTCCTCTATACAGCATGAAAAAATTGTGAGCTTGATTGATAATATAAAAAGGAAAACAGAAGATGATCGGTTATGCATTAAGAAGTACAAAGGAAACATGGAGTTACCTTTCCCCCAACTTTCATCCCTTCAGTTATTGTATACATTGCCTTTGGGGGTTTTGGTGCAGCCTGTGCAGAGAACAAGCCATTTGGATTGTCCACAAACTCTCGCTTCCGCTCTTTTCCAGGTAGGGCTCCAACTTGGAATTCATAGGGGTACTTAAGTGTATAAAATAAGTATCAGTTATTTGTCTGCTTCTTGTATATTTCAATGTATTTTTGTTGTGGAATCTCATTATAACATACTAAGAAAGGAAATAACCTGTGAAATTATGTGGTTTCCAGCCAAGAGCTTAGATTCTTGACTCGACACTGCTGTAATACCACAATACACGCAATCAAAATGCCCCTGTTCGGGTAGCTCGAAGAAATGTCAAGTTGAATCTATTATCCTAAAGCAGAAGACAGTTAACTTGCACCATAGCTAACCTGCACCGTCAGTCCCCTTTCAGCTACAGGACCCTTCCCTTCAACGATATCATAATATTTAAGCCCTTCAGCTGCTACAGAAGAAAGCGACAAATAAAGGCTCTCAGTTAGTTTAATCAATACTGTCATATTTCAGCACTCGACACACGACATACGAATTCTCGTGGACACATTAGTTAACAAATAGCTGGGGCAGCCTGAAGAAAAAATAGGCTGCAAATGAATGAGTTGCCACTGCTTAATAGCACTGAGACTCAGATAAAAGAATTCAAATAAACAGATAAATTAAACAAGTTGGATGACCATCCAAGGTTCCTCTACCAGAATGTAAAGCACCATAAGTAGTGCAAAATCAAATTCCTGATCTAGGTATATATGTAATGTTGTCGCATTTCCGATTTTTACAGATGAAATAAACAATGGTAAAGGAACCTTTAAACTACAATATCTTAAAATAACTCAGTTTGTATCAATTATCATCAGGCCATGTGTAGACTTCTGGCAGGAAGAAAAACATTACTCCTTTCAATAGGTAGAGAAGGAGCAGCTTGTTAAAGAAAGATATGTGTTGTTTATTCGTAAACCCAAATAATTAAATCTATGCCTATTAACAAAATCTAAGAAAAAAAATTAAGAGAACCCAAAGAGAGAGGTACTGCTCTGTAGTTCCAATGTACATTATTAGAAATTTCTATTCAGAAACACGTCCAGTTCAAGTTCTCGAAATATCCAGAACAATCCCGTATATCGCCTCCATCTAGAAAAGCAGACTTCCCCCAAAAAATTCCAATCTGAATAAAGAAATTCACGTGGGCTTCTACAATCCAGTGCCATACAAATTTCCTTAACAGAATAAAAACAGAAATTCAAGATCCTGAACAGCTAAAATCCCTCAAACAAAAGCAAAATCTTGAACTAATAAAGCATAAACATCGTTAACAAAATGGAAAATTCTCAAACGAACTCACGGCTAGTGAGATATTCTTCAATTGGGATGGTGTTTTTTCTGCGCCTCTCTCTGGCTAGTAATGGTTGGGGCAGTGCTGTGAGACATAATGGCAGCAAAGAAATCAGTACTGCAGTCCTTCTTGATATGGGCAGTGGTAAAATTGCATGCTGCTTTGGTTGGAATGTGGCAGGTGTCAAACAATCGTAAGGATTATCTGGTTTGCATCCATGTAAGGACCTTATTGAAGCCATAGCCGTTGGAGAACACGGCTAACCAAAAAGGAAAAATCATGCGTTCGAATTAATTGGGTGAAAAAATGGGTCATTGCAATTAATTTGAGTGAATTGAAAAAGTTTTCAATATAGGTCCATAAATTGATAAGCCCATTTTAAGTGTCTTATATATGGTAAGCAATCACACATCGAAAGTTTACAAGAAAATAGACTTGTTTATATAGTGAGATGTGTGAATAAGATATAATTTAATAAGTGACATACACCTTAGCTAAGACAAATGNTCGAAAGTTTACAAGAAAATAGACTTGTTTATATAGTGAGATGTGTGAATAAGATATAATTTAATAAGTGACATACACCTTAGCTAAGACAAATGCTAGCAAACTAGCCACCACTAGTGTCAAGGTCCGCAACTTCATCTAAGCCCCTTAACTTACATATTGTAAATATTTTAATTCATTTGTAAAATAGTTGGAAATTAGAAAATTTTAGTATGATTCCTCGACATTTTGATATCTACTGCCGTCACTTAGGTTTTTGTTCAGAA
>CAIGRP010063172.1:0-10338 GCA_903798385.1 Fraxinus cuspidata | reverse complement strand
GATGTTTATATAACCTCATATATACCCTTATAACTTTTGACTGTTTTTTGAGATTTTATTTCGGTGTTGCTATTTTAGCATGTTACCAATAACTATGATTGATTCGGTTTGATGGGACATGTCTAGGAAAGCAGCTGATTTAGAGTTGAAGGATTCAAGTAGAAAAATATAACTATTTTGACCAACATTTATATTTGTATTCACCGACCGGACAATTATGTTTAACCATTTAGGGTATAGAACATAACTGTGAATAAAATGATATGATGTAGGGTTCAAGTATGTTCCATAAATATTCGGGGATCGAAAATACTTGAATTAATGTTGGAAAATGAGTTTAGGGTATAGCGATATGTAATGTTCCTCTAGTTGAGCTACTATAATCCCTAACAAGTTTATATAGTACTGTAAGCTCTAATATTACTCGCCGATCGCACGATCTATTTGTCTTATGAATTTTTGTGAGATAGATCTTTAGAAAGATCTAATGCGTCCATTCGTTGTCCTTTGTGGTTCGGATCAAGCCCATCATGTGCGAGTGAGAGATGTTTGAAAAATACGGGTTGTGGGTCGCCCATGTGGGATGACCCGACCCACAAGTTATTAAAAGGGTTGGAAGGAGTTTGAACTTGAAATTCAAACATACAACTCCCAAACCACCCTTAACTCCCTATTACCTCCAATGATTATGCATTGGAAAAGAGGGAGAAAGATGGCATGAAAAATGAAGGGAAACTTCGTATGGAAATTTACACCAAAATTCAAAATTGGAAAGACTTTAGAACCATATTTTGGACATGAAATCTCACAAAAATTGACACTTAGATTGTGGATAATATTCTCATTCCATTTTGATTGGAATTAGGACCATTGGAGAACAAGAAATGCAGATTTTGGAGTTTTGGAATGCAAGGTGAATCAACCATCAAAAGATCGTGGAATTCATTATTTCAAGTAAGTTTCTTGACCCCCGAAATTCATGTTAAAGAATGCTACGAATTCTTACAGATTATGACAAATAAGATGAGTTGCAAAGTAATATCAACAGTCGATAAGGGATAAAAATTATGTATTTCATATATTCTCCCTATCTTTTACAAATCAAAATCATATATTTCATGTATAACATGCATAATCATGTATAAGCATAATCATCTCATTTTCCCCCTTTTGGTATAAGCAAAAGGATAGCGCATTTATTATCAAAAGTTAAATCAACCATAGAAAGAACAATATTCCCCCTTAATTAAACAAAAAATGTTAGTTTAAAAAGGAGGATAATCATCACATCAAAATTTGTAATCAAGGCACAGAAGGCATAATTTCCATTTATTCCACATAAATAACGTTTCAAGTAGTTCCAAAAAAATAAAAAGTGAAAATGACAACTAGATATCTAAGGCTTTGGAGGAGGTAGTGGATGATATGGTGCGTAGAAGTCAATCAGTCATTGCTTGCATAGCATCCTGTTGAGCGAATACTTGATGGAGCAATTCGGCTAGCCCATCGACGGACGATGTGAGTGAATTGATACGATCGTTGAGGAGATTGTAGTGATCCTTGGTAAATGTGAAACTGGCTCACTTTCTTTTCATTTTCAATTCTGTCCTCCGCTTCATTGCACTTTAGGTCCCTCAACTTTGATGTTGTACAAATTTGGTTCTCAAATTTTGTCTTTTCTTTCAATTATACCATCTATAAATGGCTTTCGAGGTCCTTAAACCTTTTGGTATTTGTACACTTTGGTCTCCAAATTTTTATTTTTGTACACTTTTTGTCCATTTTCTCTTATTTCCTCATTTTTCCCCTTCAATTGGGTGTTTTCGCCTTCAAAGTTATAATCACGTGAGTATGAGCAGAAATTCACTCAATTCATCAATAAGTGCCCAATAAGTGTGTAAAATCACACATTAATATGTTTTGTGTTTATATAGAAACTATAATTAAAATTATACGTTTACTTAATTTTGTGAAGAACCCTCACGATCTGCAATCAACATTTGTTCAATTGTCTAGCCTTCAATGATAATCTACAAAAGGGAACAAGAATGAGAGAATATGATTTATCTTTTCTTGTGCTAGCGTGATAGTGAATATGTTTTCTCTTTACTCAATCGTAACTGCTTATTAATAGAAGTCCAAATGTGCTTGGTTCGTTACTTTACTTAATTCAGTTTACTTCAGTATATAATTAATCTAAATAATTGAACTTGGTCAAAAAAATTAATTAGTAACATTACTCTCCTAGTTCTCTTTTTTGTATGCGATCCATTAGGTTTTCAATCACGACACCTAAGGACGTGAATCATTATTTTAATCGAATGAAAATAAGATATTTTAAACACCCTTTCAATTCATCAAGGTTAATTAATTTACATTTGTCGTTCAAAATTGACATTTAGTAATGTATCAGGGCAACATATATGATGGAAAATGTCACGTGATATGACAAAATCAAACTTGTTTGTTTACCGTGAACTGTAATCATTTCTTAATATGATCCGATCAATTATGAGATATGAAAGTGTATTTATATCGAATATCAATCATATTTTTCATCGTGCTCTTAAGTCAATATAGTCGAAAACTCTTTTTCGACTTAGGAGCACACCTTGGTCAATGATTTCATTATAAACTTAACAGAATGAGGTGTATTTCTTACAATCTAAGAGTGATGAATTCTCTATTAGTCATTCAAAACCTTCATATGATTCTTGACATATCCAAACAATTTAGTGACTCTGGTAGAGCAAAATCCAACATCACCAAAGTATGATTATCCCTATATAAGGCACTATGATGACATCAAGTCGAATGACAAATTTCACTACTGAACGTCAGAGATTAACCACTAATACTCAGATAGTTATTCATGTGGAATCTCTCCAACATGTCTTCAATATTGTGTTTTTCTAACAGAACATTCGCATGTCAATTTAAATGTCACTATATTTTAACTTGTGAGATGAGCTACTCACTTCGCAAGTGAGAAATGCTACACATGCTGATCATATGTCATTATTAATTATGACCATGAATAATTTAAGACTCTGTCATATATAATTTTTTTTCACTATCACAACTACTTGTGATTAACAAGTCACTAGGACTTGACTCTGTGGACTCTATTAATATAATTTATCAAAATAATGATACAATTAAATAATAGATCTTACCATAAATAGAATGTAATAGTTATATTAAAATTGTGTACGTCCAAAATCGATTGGACTTAGGGCATAACACTTACAAAAATATCGAGGCTTATCTTAATTAGAGTAACGATAAGCGTCTATTACCCCATGATTTCAGTAACCATGCTTTATTAAAGTTCCTCAATAATCAAAGTTAGATTGTGTTGTGTTATGCTTCGCTTAAGCAGTGGCCCTTAGTAATTTGTTTATTTTAACAATAAGAAAAATGTGAAGGACCAAGTAAGATGCTGGCTAGGAAGAGGTGGAAATAGGTGTGTTCATTGCGAACCTCGAAGGTGTAGGTGTTTTCGACAAGTCTTCCTAGTGGTGTTACCTACTTTTGAGATTTTTGCTCAAAGGAATATGCATCAAGCTATTGTGTGTGTGAGATATACAGTGATGAAAAACTAGAATCCATGGTCTTTTAACTTATGTCAGAGCGAAGCAGGTATGAGAGTGTCTCTGGGAGTGGGGTGTTTTCAAACAATTTGTGGGGTTGGACATTTGATATGTTTCACTGGGCATGGGGAAGATGATCAATAGCAAGAGATGGATAGGTTGTAGTGTCTTCTTTGGGTTTTGTGAGATGAGATGAATAATGTGGTTCTTGTGTAGATGAGATCTCCTACTTGCTTGGAGGAAATTTTTAAAGCATTTTTAGGGGTTGGAGAAGGAGAAAGTGAGGTGAGAGGGAAAGTACGACAGGAAAGAGGAGTGAAAACTTGGTGCAAAACGTTTTGGCAGGTTGAATATGAGTGCTAGTGTTTCGGTTTGGGTGGGGGTTGGTTTTGTCAAGGTGAGGGACTTTTAGGCAAGGTGATTGCAGCTTTTGCATGAAGGATTCAGGTGGATTTAGGGATGGCAAAAAAACTCGTCAGTTCGGCCTGAGCCAAGACCGAGCCTCATTTTGGGACGTCGGCTCGAGCCCAGCCCAGCTCGGCCTGTGGCTCGTCACCGGCCCGTGACTACGTAATATAAAAAATTTAATTTTTTTTAAAGTTTAAATGTATTTTTTATATATTAATATTTAGTTATTATTTATAACACATATAAATTGCACAAATTTTAAATACATTATTAAAAATTATAGATTTATAATGAATTTAAAAAAAATACGAGTCGAGTCGGGTCGGCCCTCTAAGGCATGACCCGAAAGCTCAGGCCGAGCCTCATTTTTTGGCCGAGCTTTTGCTCAGCTCGGATCGGGCCTAGAAAAGCTCGACCTGTTTTACTCGAGCCGAACCCGAGCTTTGAGTTTCAGCTCGTGGCTCGGCTCGTTGACATGGCTAGGTGGATTGATGGAGATAAATTTAGATACAATTTTAAAATAGAATTCAATTTAAATTATGTTTATTTAGATGAGATTAAATAAGTTTTAAAATTTTGATGAAGTTCTAGTTTATTAGATATTATTTTGATTTTAACTTCTTTGCTCTATATATAGAGGACTTATTCATTGTAAAAGGTACTTTTAGATATATTAATAAATTAATTTTCTTTTGCCTTAAATTCTTTGTTTTAGGTTTTGTTGATATCTATCAAGTTCAGGCTACGATGTATGTATCGATAAATGTTTAAATCTACAGGTTTCGGCCCAAGATTGAAATAAACGATTAATACCATGAGATGGGACCCAAAATTAGAAGTTAAACCCAATCACTCGTGATGACCTATTTGTGCCTTGTTTGGTCCATTAGTTCTTACCCTAATTATTGTCCTAAACCTATATGGCTACCCGATTTGCTTGTCAAAATTTTAGCACACCTTAGTTTTAATAGTGAGGGAAAGAGGCAGTCGTCTTTGTCCAATTGTGAGCTTCGCCGGGTGTCTTCCTTTCTTCTTCTTTTTTTTTTTTAGTTGCTTCCATTGTCACCTTCCTTTCTGGAATAATCCTTAGTGGAATTGAGTCCTTTGTAGGCTAGGAAACAAGAGGCAACACAAGTGTTTTGGGTTGAAGTTTTAATTGTTGGGGTAACCTCGTGGTTGATCTAATTGCGCCTACTTTGCACCATTATTAAAGATCATTTGTGAGCTATTTGGATCGACAATTGGTATAAGAGTGAAGGTTGGTACAAAGTAGTAGAAAACCGATTGAAAACAAGTTGCCCGAATTTGTAAATCCATTTTTCGGCAAAATCAGAAGTCATGTGGAGAAATAGAGATCATATTCCAACTTCATACAACGAGATGAAGCCACAGATCAACGTGTGAGGTGCGTGGTGGCCTCGATACGATGGTGTATGGAGATAATGTATAGGGATTGTCAACACATGTAGAGCTCGTGGGGGCTTTTTGTTTATAAGTGACTTTCCTAAAAAGAAAAATAAGCATAAAGAAAAGGTAAGAGGTGAAGCAAACATTGCCATTGAGTATAGTTATGACCCAAGTGAGGTTTACAGATAATAAATTCTCTAGTGTCTATTACTCATTGTTTTATGTTACATTTTATTTATATTAGGTATGTATATTTGCATGAATTTAAGAGTGATCATATTACTTATGTGTATCATGCTGCATACATAGTGGTTGGGATTGCTATTGTAAGGTTTGACATAGTCTGTGCTCTCTCACTTTAGTAGGTGCATTAGTAGTAAATGTGTCAACTGGTAATATTGAGTATAGATGTCTGATGGTACATTGATCATATGTACAAGGGTGTGGAGAAATGACATTTAGATTACGAGAGATGAGGTGATTAAATATTTTGGAATCCTCTATCTGTTAAATCTTGATCAGGTGGTTGAGAGAATGACACTTCTATCACCTCTCTTAGGAGAAAAACCCATTATTTACTTATTTTGAGAGAGGTTGGGTAGTGATAGAGGAACATTCCATTGACTTAGTATCTTTAGTGGTTTACCAGTTAGGCAAGATGAGTGACCAATCTAGTGAGCATTGCTGGCGATAAGAGGTAAGATGTGTTCTGTCATATGAGCTATACTGAATGGGGTAGGATAATTGTGGCGGGATATTTTTTTGGGGTCAACATATGTCGACCATCTATTTGATTAACTTGGTATTAACTGTTGTTCTCTATGTGTTGACCTTGTTGAAAATATTTGTGTATTATCATATGGTGTGTTTTCATTGCATGTTTTTATACTTAAGTGTTTTTATGTGATCTTAAATGATCACTACGTATATCTGATGATACCGAGGTTTGGCCTTAGCCATTGGTGAGTACTATGTATGGTTTGTATATCAAGTTCGAGACACTTGTAAGGTCTGTGATTTCCAATTTTATTTGGATACTGTTGGGATTTCGCCTAAAAAATACAACTCAAGATTTAGATCGAACATATACAAATCATAAAGAACGACAGTAACACACAATATGTTTACCTAGTTTAGCCAAAAAAAAGGCCTAATTTGGGGGGCTCAGGAACAGCCATTTCCACTAGTGCAAACCACCGTTCACAAAGAGAGAGAGATTACAGAACACCCTCAAAACTAAGATTTGATCATCGATCCAAAGATCTCCCAAAATACAAAGATCGAACTTACAGATCTCCCTAGACACTTAGAAAATATTACATCAAACCAGCTTCTATTTCAGGCCTGATTATACACATCATGTAAACCTCTAAATGCTAGAATCATTACTGTTAAATCACCCAAAAGAAGAAGAATGAAAGACTCAATACGAAGAACTCAGAGAATAGAGAACGAAGAGTCTAGAAGCCAAAACCAAAAATGAATAATCAATCATTTTATAGTAGCTGAAGGGACGATATTTAGTCCAAGATTTCATCTCAATCGTTGATCTCATCCGACGGTCACAATAAATTCAAACTAGCACAATCCGGGTGAGTGGCTCAGCTGCCAATAAGTACTTGACACTTAGGCAGCAAGAGATAAAATAATCAGCCAAGCCAATTGACATAAATGGCACCAATTTAATAGAGTTTTGAGAATCACACTTTTACATTCTTTACCTTGGTTCTCAACAACTCTCTCTCTCTTTTGGTTACGGAATGTACATGGTGAACTATTCATCATCATTGCCCAGTACCTGCAGAAAAGTTACTCTGTGTCAATATGTAATAGAGATAAATACAACTTAAACTTTCCAACAGGCAATATTTTTGTCCCCATATCAGAGGAATTTTTGTCAGTATGTATTTTAACATGATTAACTTCACCTTGAGACAGTTTTTCTCTTATAAAATGATATTTCACCTCAATCTGTTTTGACCTTTCATGATATAAGAGATCTTTACTAAGTAATAAGGCACTTTGACTATCAGTGAACATTATGGGGGTATCATGCATGAAGTTCAATTCCTTTAAGATTCCTTTTAACCAAATACATTCCTTAACAGCTTCAGTTATGGCTACATATTAAGCCTCAGTACTAGACAAAGTGACTAAAGGCTGCAATTGAGATTTCCAAGTTATGCAATTATCACCAAGAGCAAAGAAATATGCTGTAGTAGATTTTCTACTTTCTTTGTCACCAGCAAAATCAGCATCTACATAACCCTTAAGGATTAAATTTTCAGATCTTTTCTCATACACTAAGCCTAGGTTTAATGTTCCAACAATGTATCTTAGCAGCCATTTCATACCAGCGCAATGGGATTTTCCTGGGATAGACATAAATCTACTCAGAAAGCTAATAGCATAAGAAAGGTCAAGCCTAGTGGTGATCATAGAAAACATGATTGATCCTATGGCATTGGCATAAGGTATGTTTCCATTTCTTTCAGTTCATCTTCAGATTTAGGAAAATGAGAATGAGAAAGGTTCCTGTGACCAGCAAGAGGAACATTAACAGATTTGCTTTGCTTCATACCAAATTTGGTTACAACTTTGTTTAAGTATGCCTATTGAGAAATAGTTAATCTATTTTCAGCCACATTTCTATTTATAACCATTCCAAGAATCTTTCTATCATTTCCTAAATCTTTCATATCAAACTCAGATTTTAAAAGATTCGTTAATGTCTTAATTTGAGACTTGCTAGGACTAGCTAGAAACATGTCATCAACATAAAGCAGTAGGTAAACTTCACACCCACTCTTAGTGTTATTATAGTATAAGCAAGCATCAAATTCACTTCTTTTAAAACCTGTTTTCAATACATATGCATCAAACCTTTTATACCATTGTCTTGGGCTTTGTTTCAGCCCATACAATGATTTGTACAATCTGCATACATAATCAGATTTGTTCTTAACCTCGAAACCTTGAGGCTGACTCATGAAAATTTCTTCTGCCAATTCCCCATGCAAAAAAGAAGTTTTGACATCTAGTTGTTCTAGTTCCCAATTAAATTGAGCAACTAGTGCCAAAATCAGCCTGATTGTTTTGTATTTAATTACAGGTGAAAAAATTTCATTGTAATCAATTCCTTCTCTTTGGGTATATCCCTTAGCTACTAATCTAAATCTCACTGGATCGCTAGGATTGATTCCCTCTTTAAGTTTGTAGATCCATTTACATTGAATGATCTTTTGGTTTTTAGGTTTCGTAACCAGCTTCCATGTTTTGTTCTCATTTAAAGATTGCATTTCTTCCTGCATAGCTTTTATCCAATTTCCAGAGTTTTTCCCATTAACTGCTTCTTCATAAGAAGCAGGTTCAGTTTGTTCAAGTGCTTCACCTGAAACTAAGGCAAAGTTTGTCAGGTTTGGGGATTCATACCTAGGATTAGGTCTGATTTACCTTCTTTCCCTAACCCTAGTAAGTTGATAATCTTGATTGGATGTCTGAACATTAGTTTGTTCATTTTCAACAGGTTCAGTGTCATTATGAGGTTTGATCACCTTAGCAGGTTCAGATTCTATTTCTGATTCATGATGTGTAGGATAATTTTCATCATTTCCATAACATTTTCGCTGTTAATTATCTTGACACCTTGGACTCCTAAAACACATAACATGTAGCCTTTCACACCTTCAGGATAGCCTAACATCACACATTTGACAGTTCTAGGCTCTAGTTTTCCTTCTGACTGATGTACATATGCAGCACATCCAAAAACTCTTATGTGACTCAAGTTTGTAGGCTCCCCTGTCCATAATTCTTGTGGAGTTTTGAAACTTATGCTGCTGGAAGTAGATCTATTAATGAGGTATACAGCAGTACTAGCAGCTTCTGCCCAGAAGCCTTTAGCACGGCCAGAGCTGATTAACATGCACCTAACTTTATTCATTATGGTCCTGTTTATTCTCTCAGCAACCCCATTCTGTTCAGGTGTATATTTAACAGTTTTATGCCTCATTATACCCTTTTGTTTACATAAGTTATCAAATTTAAGATTATAGAACTCAAGCCCATTGTCAGTTCTTAATATTTTTAATTTCTTTTCTAACTGATTCTCAACATATTTAAGCCAGGTTCTGAATTTCCCAAAAGTCTCAGATTTAGCCTTCAAAGGATAAATCCAAACCTTTCTAGAGTAGTCATCCACCAAGGATAAGAAGTACTTACTTCCACCAAAAGTGGAATGCTTCTTAGGGCCCTAGAGATTAGAATGGACATAATCCAAGGGTCTGCTGGTTCTGTGTGAGCTTGTTTCAAAACTCACCTTGTATGACTTGCCCAACACACAAGTCTCACAAAAATCCATAGTCTCAATATCATCATTTCCAAGTAATTTTTGGTTACTTAAAGATTTTAGCCCTTTAAACCCAATATGAGCCATTCTATTGTGTCACAGTTCAGTTTTATCTTTATTAACTGNTCTGCTGGTTCTGCGTGAGCTTGTTTCAAAACTCACCTTGTATGACTTGCCCAACACACAAGTCTCACAAAAATCCATAGTCTCAATATCATCATTTCCAAGTAATTTTTGGTTACTTAAAGATTTTAGCCCTTTAAACCCAATATGAGCCATTCTATTGTGTCACAGTTCAGTTTTATCTTTATTAACTGAAAGAAGACTAGAATCAGGTATAGTTTCAGTTTTACCTTCAAGGTAGTATAAACCATTTCTCTTAGGCCCTTTTATAACTATTAGAGATCCCTGCATAATTTTCAGAACTTTATTTCCAGATTTAAAGGTATATCCCTCATCTTCAAGAGTCCCTAAGGAAATAAGGTTTCTCTTCAGATTTGGGACATATCTTACATATTTAATTTGTTGACAGTGCCATCATACATTCTGATGGCAATATTATTGTCTCCCATATAAACCTTC
>CAIGRP010063163.1:0-49358 GCA_903798385.1 Fraxinus cuspidata | reverse complement strand
ATTATTTTTTTATTTTATTTATTTAGTCTCCCTTTTACAAATTTATAAATATTGATTTGAAATTTTATATTTATACTATAATTATTATACATATAACAATTAACACAAATACACAAATTAGGGCAGGTCGTGGGTTAAGTTGGGTTGGATTGGATTGGGTCCCTTTTTTATTCAACTCAAACCCAATACAACATGGCCGGTTTGATCTAAAATCAATCCAACCCCGGTTTGGGCTTAAGGCCCAATTCAAGTTGGATTTGGACAATTATTAAAAGTTTGAAACCACTTGAAAACCCCTAATATTTTAAAGGAAAAATTCACAAGTCATGCCATAAGTATGGGGCAATTCAATTTTCCATTTCTAAGTTTTAAAATTCAAAATTCAGGTATTAATTAATGAATTAAAAATATTTTATTAATTAAATATATTAATGTCACAATTATACAATTAATTGTCACATGTGCATATTTATAGTTCACAATGTCACATATTATCTAAATTATTGGCCACATATTATTTCACCAATCACAAATCAAAAAAATTATAGATCACAATTTATTTGTCGGTCATAAATTTTCAAATTAGTTGGTCAAAAATTTTTTTTCAACTATAAATTATCGAATTTTTAGGTCACAATTAAATAGTTGATCACATACACCAAATAGTGGGTCACATACCACTACCACCAACATTACGGCCACTTGCGACCACCCTCACTTCGCCACTGCCCCAATAGCATCACAACACCACCAACACTAACAAAAACGCCACCACCAAATCCAATCAACTGCCAACAAAAACCATCACAAACACCACTATCGGATCTCTAGTCACCAACAACCGCTTCCACCACTAAGAACCACCACTATCACACCACCACCACAATCACTAACAATCTAATAACCAAGCAAACCACCAACAATCAAAAAAACCAAAAAACCCAAGCAAGGATGCCATCTTTAGTAGTGGGTGGAGTGCCTCTGTGAGGGAAAAATGTGTGCGGCGGCGCACAAACCACTATCACCGCATTGCATCGCACCGCACCGCCATTGCTACCGTGCGAACCATCGACCACCACAAATTGTAGGAGAAACACCACAATGTACGGCGATCTGTGACGACTCGATTGGGAAGTGCAATACCCTTGGCACATATCACCATAGAGGCGCTACGCAGCTGTTGCGCCTTCGCACGCAGAGGCTCTAATGGGGTGTACATCGCGGCAATGCTTTGATGGGGTGTGCTCCATGCACAGAGGCTCCTGGTACAGATCACCGCAAGGCATAGCTGCTGGGCCTCCATGCGCAGAGGCTCCAATCCCTTCTTCATTATAGTAGCACCGCGATGCTGCTTACATGGTGGCCACAGCGAGTGTCCTCATCCTCTTCATTGCAGCACCGGGGAATGGGAAGATTTTTAAGGATATACTGTGAATTGTATAAAATAAAAAAATAAATTATAATCACATCTCATCATCAACGACACTAACCTTTAAGTCTAATGCATAGTAATTTGAGACATTGCATGTGAAGTAAAATACTCCTTTGTTCATAAGAGGAACAATTAATTGTGCCTTGTATGGTTGATCTGCAGTACAACTCTCCAATTCTCCTCTTGGAACTTCAATCACATTGTAAAATGGTGAGTCAAAGTCAAAATTTACATTGTCCATGAAACAAGATTTAGCTTTCTTGAGGAAAATGACGTTTTCTTGTAAAAACCATAAATTTGCATTGTCCATTGAAAGTATTATTTTTTTTAATTCATCAAGTTGGACTAGGTTGTATTGAGTTTTAATTCATAAACTGATACCCAAACTAACCACAAAATTTATTTTGGGTAAATCAGGCCCAATACACTAAAAAAATAATTAATTTGATTAATACCCTACTAACTAATCAAACCATTTAAAAATGTAATTAATATGTTATAAAAACCCCCCAAATCCCAAACTAGCGAACACGCACACACAAAGGAATATAGTCATTTCAGATGTGGGGAGGCTTCTTTGACGAGAGAATCAAAGGTAAGAAGCCATTATTCAGCGTGCATAGGTTATCAATAATCAGACAGTCGAGCATGATGGCGAAGATGTACAATACTCCCTGTGAAGAGTACCAGATAGAACTATAGAAGGCTCATTCGAGAACTGGAACTCCATCATTTTCAATGCCAAAAAGGAGATTGTAGCGGAGATCGGAAGTAAAGTGGATTCTTCCGCCAATGTCATAGTTGGAAAGACATTTTTTTTTTCCAATCAAGCCTGGATTCAATGGAGATTGCTATGGGGTTGGCGTTGGTGCTTGATCAAATTCATGGAGATGATAATGGAAGTAGTGTTGACGTGGACCCCACCAACCAAGATTCAATTTTCGTTCTTAAATTTGTATATATTTCTTAATCTCTTATTTTCACTTTTCGATTTTGTGCAAATATGGTTGATGCGGTCTGATATATTATTACACATATTATACCTAATAAGCTTCAGAATTGAGTTGAAGAGAGAAGAGGAGATGTTTCGTTGTAACTATTGGTAGAATGATATTTAATGGCGACTAAGTAGATTCTTCATATGACCAATTCAACAGAATATAATAGGTGTATTGTTAGTGTAAATATTTATTGCTCATAGGGCGACCTGAATAATATTAAAGATAGAAATAAAAATTAACTAGTCTATTAATATCACCAACATATAATCAAAAAACGTAAATTTGTCTATCACCAACATATATCTCTCTAACGTTACACCTTTTTTGATTTCACCAAATGTAAATTTCTCTCTCTCTCTTTTAATTTGTCATTTTTTTTTAAAATTTTTGTACCTTCCAAATTATAGGTTGTTGTATTCCTAAAATTAAGTTATGTTCTATGTTTAGATAATGCAAATGAAGTATAATCACAAAGAGATAATATGTACAAAAAAATTAACTATCCCCTGGATTTGTTATAATGTTTTGATTGGTGTTTATCACTTTTTAAATTATTTTTTGTTACTTTTTTCAAAATTTCTGTCACTTCTATTATTTGTTACTTCTTTTTTTTTTTATCTGTTACTTTTTTGAGTGACAAATATATGTTTTGATTGGTGTTTTGCCGCTTTTTTTAGTGTTATGTTTATCTCTTTTTTCCGTCACTTCTTTTTTTATTGTTTGTTACTTTTTATTTTTATAACTTTTGTGATTAGTATTTTGTCAAATTTTTTAAGTGTTTGTCATTTTTTTGAGTTTTTGTCATTTTTCTGTCACTTTTTTTTTTTTGTTGCTTTTTTAATATTTGTTACTTTTTTGTCATTTTTTTTATTGTTATCACTTTTTTAAGCGACAAACGTCATTTTTTTAAAAAAGTGGCATTTAACTTTAAAAATCGACATTGCATTTCACTTTTTAATAAAAAAGTGACATTTAATTTTACAAAAATATTTTATCTTTTAAAATACTTTTCATATGATTTTTGAAAAAATATCTAATTTTATAAGTTGCGGTTTTATTTTTCAATTCAACCCAATGCAATCGAACTTTAAAACCAACCTCAAAATCGGTCGGTTTGATTGATTTGGGTTTACGAGTTTCTGTAGTTTGGGTTTGTTTTTGCCTGGTTCTAAACACAATATGATGCCCTGCTCTCCTGTTACTTTCATAAAACTCTGAACATCCTAAAACTTCACAAAACGCGCTAATTGAAAATCCCACCTTTGTTGAATCTTTTTTTGTTCTTTTCTTCACCCCCACAAGCGGACTGGTAAAGAACTCTATAGGGAAATCACAGGAGGAATGGATTTTCAAGTGGTGGTGTTAGCAGGCGGCTTTTCGAAAAGCTTGGTTCCTCTCGTTTCTAAGGTCACTCTCACGAATGCCCATATTTCTTGTTTGTAAGGTTCATTTTTTTTCTCATTATCTGCCGGAAAAAAATAACACCCAGTTGGAAAAAATTTCAGGAGGTTCCGAAAGCCCTATTGCCGGTGGCGAACAGGCCGGTATTGTCTTATGTTCTTGATCTTCTGGAGCAGAAAAGCCTTAAGGATCTTATTGTTGTAAGTCACTGTTTCTTTATTTTATCATATTTTTACCTTTTGTTATGAACCAAATTCGTTATTGATAGGTTCGGAGGGGAAATTGTAAAATTGGGTTTGCTTTTAATTTTAGGTTGTTGAAGGGGAGACTGCAGCGCTTTCTGTCAGTGCTTGGATTTCCAGCACATATACTGATCGATTACATGTCGAGGTAAGTTTTGATTGAAGTTGTCTGTTAAAGTGAATACGGTAATGTAAAAGAAGGAAAAAGAGAAATATTTAAAAATTAATTACAAACTTCGTTCAAACTTGAGTAGTTTGCAAATGAAGCCATACGTTTATCATGAAGAGATGGAGTTGGTAAGCTATTCGATTGTGAGCTCGGATTCAGTGACTAACCGTTTCTATTGTAGAATGCCTATAATGACTCTTTTAGGTTGGCTTTAGTTGTTATGAACAAGAGAAGATAACATAAAACATTTTAATACAATCACTTTTTGAGAAAACAAAACAAGAGAAAGGCTTAGTCAGGACAATCAACAAACTAGCAATTTGTGAACTTGTAAATACAAGGCTACAAGTTGTCAATGGGATTAATCGACCAATAAATGTTTCGATATTGGAAATAGATTTTTCCTACTCTAGTGAATGAGCCTCATATTGCAGGAGTTTTGAGTATAATTTTTTAAGAAATTGTTTGTTAGGAAACATAGGCTTGAACTTTGAGCAAGGGTTTTGTGAATATGTGAGATTCAAACAGCTTTATTTTGAGTTGGTAACTTCCAAATTCTAATTTGTGGAATGTAAACATCACTTGTTTTACATTGTGATATTGCAAGATCGTTGAGCTGTATGCTTCTCCAGGAGACCAGTTTTATTGGGTTTTCTTGGGCAGGCATAATGGCTCACTTCTTGAAAAGCAATTGGCTTTCTCAAGGGCAAGATGGGTGAGGTTATATGAAAGCAGTGGGTTCGGCCATCTTTTGGATGATTTGGGCAGAGCGGAACAGAAAGATTTTTGAAGAATGTAAGCAAGCGTTTTTGAGCTATAGGATAGAGCTAAGCTTTTAGTATCATGATGAATTTACAGATTTCTATAGACTAGGAGAGTGCTTCGTCTCTTTATTATTCTTATCTATATAGGATAGAGCTAAGCTTTTAGTATCATGATGAATTTACAGATTTCTATAGACTAGGAGAGTGCTTCATCTCTTTATTATTCTTATCTATATAGATGTAATGTATTCTGAACATTATTTTTATTTCATGATGTTAAATGAATCCATACCTTTTTGATTTTTGAAAATATGTTTCTATTATTATAAACATCAAGTTTCTCGTGAAAAAAATGGTGAGTATATAAGTAGATCTCGGAAAGATTGGAAATTGTCATCCACTGATGATATGAAATTATGATTCGTTGCTATAGACTATATGCATTCTAGTCCATGAGTAAATGCATGGCATATGCCAGGATCCATTTCATCCATGTGGTTTAGTATGTAAAGCATTATATTAATGGTAGATGAGGTAAATCCTTGCGGGGAAAGAAATAACGTTGAATTTGATGTTCAGGAGCAAGTGAGGAAATGTTTATTGGAGGCATATTTCTTGTGATAAATATTAATGGGGTTTCTTTGAAAAGGTTAGTATGAGAAGTACATGACAACATTATGTTTGTTCCTCTTCCAAACCCTCCTACCTCCACAGGAAGTGAATGAGCAATACAGAATATGAACAGAAATGGAGACTCCTGTCAAAGATATGGATTTATTAGTTAGATCATTTCACATACCAATAAATCCTATTAACCTTTTGTGCTGATTATTCTGCATTCTTTGCTTCTCTTTCTGTATTTTCTCATCTGCTATATCACAAGGATATGATTAGCAGCTACTTAATTTTTTATCTCACCTAACTTTATATGGTTTCTCCATACATGGAATCAAATACGTTGATTTTTAATGTTAGGATCACATCTTTTATGATCATGACATACCTATAACAGATTTACTGAGTGACAACTACTACTAGTGTTTTTCTCTTTAGTGACATTGGTAACTGTCCTTTGGCACTTTGGGATTTGAACCTGTTAGGTAATAATTTCTGTTAGCTTATTTCTCATATATCTCATAAACTGTCTTGCTGAACTGAAAATCACGCCTCAGGTAAGGGACCTACTATCTTAAACTGAATGGCAGCCTTGGTAGTCATGTCTGGCCACAAAAGCAGTAACAATCTTATTCCCATTAATTGTTTGATTGGTTACATGAATCTACTTTCACCACTTCGTTTGGTTCATTGATGCATATATTGGAAGATCCAAAGCTACTAGATTTCTAGCTACCAAATCAATCCATGTTACTTTTGGTTTACCAGTTTACTCCTCCCTCTATTAACTTGTTTTATTAACATCTTATCACTCGTATGAATCACGGTGGATTTTAGGAAAGTTGCTCCTTTTCCAAGGAATATTTTTTTAGCCAAGTGGGGTTCTGATTCCTAACGTCAACACTACTTCAAATCCAACTAGAACGATCTTTTAGTTGTACCAGAGTTCTACTAATATTTTTGTGATCTTATATAGTATAATTGTTTTCTAATTCTAATAATTCTTTTCATATGAAGCGATACCCAATGGTCAGATTTTTAGCTTTACAGAGTTATGTTGTCCAGTTCGACTCTTGTTTTAATTGGTAGAAAGCCCTTTCCTAGATCTAAAAATAGACAGATTTTTTTATATATGACTTGTGCATTAAGAAGGCTGGTCCAAGACCACTTTAACTAGTTACTTAATGCTGAATAGATTCACATAATCATTTGATTAATTTGAAGACCTTAGTTTATGTAAAATATGATTTTATTGGTAAATCAGAACGACACACTTCGATACCAGTTTAATTATGAAGATTCTACTTCTGTCTTGATTATCTTATCTTTTCCCACAATTTAGCTTGATTATAATTTAACTACTGCAGGTGGCTGCAGTTCCTGAGGATGTTGGAACAGCTGGTGCCATTCGAGCTATTCATCATAGACTGACTGCAAAGGACATCTTGGTTGGAATACTGATCTACTTTGGCATTTTAGTTTGCTAGCATTGTATTGCTTCAGCAATTCACCTGTTTCCCTGTGTAGGTTGTGAGTGGTGATTTGGTTTGTGATGTTCCCCCTGGGGCAGTGGCGGCTGCTCACAGACGACACGACGCTGTAGTAACTGCTCTGCTTTGCTCCGCTCCTGTCAGTGGACCATCTGATTCAGGTTCCTCTGGTTCAAAAGACAAAGCTAAGAAATCAGGACGGTATAACATTATAGCATTGGACCCAACTAAGCAATTTCTATTGCATATAGCAGCTGGTGAGATGTTTGAATATCCACGTGTTTCTAAATGTTATGTGATTAGAAAATTTCCCTCACTAAACATCTCTGTGACTTGTCAAAGGAGCTGAAGTTGAGAAAGATATTCGAGTCCAGAAGAGCATTCTCCGAGCTGTCAGCCAGGTAGATAGTTTCCTCTGCCAATTCACTGGTGTTAAACAGAAAATAACACCATCAAGAAAATTTTTTCCAAGCTACCAGGACTTGGTATGGGGAATGGATATGTGTCGGTCTTCAAATTCTGGGAGATGTGGACATGGAAACACATAAAATATTGTACTCCTTTCTCTTCATTTGATATGGGGTTTGGGGTTCAATATAATTTATGAAGTTGAAATTACACATAAATTCAATTTAGAAGCCTGACAAAATCCAACATCATTTCTAGATATGTTTCTCTAGTCAATGTTATGTTGCGTGGATAATGGCCAGCCAAAAAATGTTGCTGAAGATATATAAGTTTCTAGCAAAATATTGATAATGTTTTCCTTTCTTCCTTATCTCATTTCTTTCAACTCATTCCTAACGCAGATGGAAATTCGTGCTGATCTGATGGATGCTCATATATATGCATTCAAGAGGTTCGAGGTTTCGCTCTATGCATCTAAATGAGTTCTTGTTCTTTGATTGTAACTCAATCCACTCTAAATGTTACAATTTTTTCACTTGACTTTTTATAGATCTATTCTGCAAGATGTTCTTAATCAAAAGGAAAGTTATCGAAGTTTGAGACGTGATGTATTGCCCTATCTTGTTAGGAGCCAGCTGGTTAGTGTTTGAAGCTTGATAATCTATTTGGAGATAGGAAATTGGATCTTTGACAAGTTCTAATTGGTTCATTTTCTTGATGAAACATCAGAGATCTGAATTATTGTCAAATGGAGTGCAATCAGACGAAAACGGCAATGGTAAGGATGCTATGCAGAACATGAAAATCTTGCCATCTCAACTTCTGGCTAATGCATCTACTCCAAATTTTCACGAACTCTATCCCTTGGGTCCGGATGGTTCTGCCTCAATGACAAGGAAAACTCACAAGTGTTGTGTTTATATTGCAAACAAGAGCAAGTATTGTGCCCGCTTAAATTCCATTCAAGCATTTAGCGACATAAACCGAGATGTGAGTTTCATGTTTGAAAGTTTGCTACATGTTTTATTTCTATTTGCCTCATAGTTCTTAACATTTTATTGGGTGAGCTTATTTCAAGTCTTAACTGGCTCAGGTAGTAGGAGATGCAAATCATCTGTCAGGCTACTCTTTTTCTGTTCATAACAACGTGATTCATCCCTCTGCTGTACTTGGATCTAAAACCACGGTGAGTTGTATTTATATACATGATCATGCTTAAATCATGATTACATGCCTGTAATAGTCCTTGTTTAGAGGTATGAATGATCTTAAATACATTTTTCAGCACGTGTAGGTTCTTTTGTACACTTGTTGTTCGGGTGGATTATCACTCTATGTTTGATTGAGCAAATGATTTTGATTCAGGTGGGACCACAATGTGTGCTGGGGGATGGTTCACAGATGGGCGACAAGTGCAGCGTGAAAAAATCTGTCATTGGCCGTCATTGTCGGATAGGTTCAAATGTGAAGGTAAATGGTTTGGTTTCAGCAATAATACAGAATTGTGTTTACCTTGTGATCGCCATTAGTGAAGCATATCAGTAAAGAAGATAAAAAATCTGAGATGTTCATTCTGCACATAAAGAGATAAAACTCTTTTTAGTTGACGTGGCCATAGATTATCTGGACAAATAGTTATCAGCTATTGAAATGGTTGGCTCTATATGTTTGCAGGTTGTCAGTTCAGTTATTATGGACCATGTCACTATTGGAGATGGTTGTTCCATCCAAGGTTCTGTTATCTGCAGCAATGTACAGCTCCAAGAGCGCGTCGTTTTGAAGGATTGCCAGGTCTCTCTCTCACACACACACACAATTACACATGTAAGGTGCATCTGTCTTTTTCCTCGATATAATTCTATGCACCGGTTTCAGGTTGGAGCAGGCTTCGTGGTCACTGCTGGAAGTGAATATAAAGCGGAGTCTTTGGCAAAGAAAGAAAAGCTATGAGTATGTATCCCTCCCCTAATTTTTGTTTTCTTCGTGCGTGGCCATATGATTTTTATATTCTTGCAGTATTGTCTTTCGTCTCCTTTGTGCCTTTCTTTCGTCTTTTAGGGTAAAGGAGAAAGTAACACCAATTTTGTTTGGCGCTTGGGAAATTAAATTGTCATTTTATCTAGTGGGAATCATAGAATTTAATGATGTTAATTCAAAAGCTTTTCACACACCAAGTTTTATTGTACCGTGAATACTTTGACAATTGGAAATGTTTGTAATGAAATTAAATCGTTTTGGCATCTAATTCTCTGCTATTATGGAATGTTTTTAGCTGTATATCATAATTGAAGTATGAAAATTTTGAAGTCATCTGTATGAAAAGTTCAGTCTCGGTTTCTCGGACCCTATGTACCCAAAAATAGATGTTCTGACCAGACTGCGATGCACCTCGTCTCCACCCCCAACTTAGAAGGCTGCTTAATCGAGCTTCTTTTAGTCGTTTCTTACTGGAATTAACTTCATTTTAACTGGGTCGAATGTATTCCACTTTTCGTTTTGCCGGATGGTAGGGGCGATCTTGATTACTTATGAAAAAAGAAAGAAATAAGAAATTCTTATTATAGTTTTGTATATAAAACCAAAAATTTCGGTAGTTAAATTCTCAGTTTATTAAAAATTTATTGCACTAACGAAAAATCCATGGCTTAAATGTCATGTTTAGTAAATATAAGTGTTAACATTAAAATTTACATGATTTTTAACATATGACCAATTAGAAAGTAATTTTTTTGGTAAGAGTTTCTTGATGTTGCTGATGCAGTGAAATAATGCCGAAAATGTTTTAACACTTCTTTAAATGCTTCATGATTCGCGTAATTTTTTTATAATTTGGACAAAATATAGAGATACATTTTGCATTGAATGGTCACTACGAACAAAAGGTGTTATGAATGAAGGCAAATAATTAACTTAGTTGTGAACACTGCAACATGTAACGGACCGCTCGTTTGGCCCGCCAAGTTGCCAGAGTCCTTGGTGCAGCATTTCCACACACACAGGCAAGCAAGCTGAGCACGGGACATATATAACATGAATTATAGGGAGGAAGATTAAAACAATACCAGCATAGGGGATATCGTTAGTGCACTTTCTGATAATTTAACATTGAACCCACATATCGCAATCTTGCCATTCTGCATGGGTAGGAGAGTTCTCTAGGCCAGTGACTGACAGCAGTTGCAAAAGAAGCAAGATTGTGGGTTACGAATTGTTGGCTTTACTTTTTTTTTTTTTAACACGATGCAGGGCAAATCCTTTTTGGTCACTGAGATTCCGTGATCTGATGCCAAACTTGTGCAATTCCAATGTCGTATTCTATGCATGCAACTTTGGTTTTTGTTTTGGATATTGACTTGTTTTTTGTTTGCAAACTATCATGTGAATGGGTGTCCGTGATGCTCATCGACAAATTCTCAAGAATATACTTTTTTTTCTCGGGGAAAAAAAAAAAACCGAGCTAAGAATCAGGTCGTTGGTGCTGCTACTAATTAGTATCTTTAAGTAATTAAGTTAACCATGGTTAGCGAAAAGGTAAGAAATTCTTAAAGCCTTCAATTTCTAAGAGTTGAATGGAGATAAGTGCATCAACGTGTTTGCAAGCGCCAACTTGATCCTCCTCCCAAGGATCTTGGATGAGGGATCCTCGGAAGAGCCGCTGAGAACTAATTAATTCCATAGCAATCCCAATGTCCTATGCCAGTGATCCTTTTTAATTGCATCCTTTTGCACCTTTCATTCGGCAAAAATGGAAGTCCCTCAAGATAAACTTGCTATGCAGTTACTGGGAGTGTCCGGTTAACAGGACGAAGAATTTTCTCAACACATTACATGTGATTGGAGAAAATGGGGTGTAAAGCGTCGTCGATGAATAACTAAGAACGAACAGGGCTACTTCATTAACAAATTGCTTAAAGTGCCAAAACTCGAACACCAGTTTTACTGATATAATTAAAGATCAGTTGAAGCAGAGAAGGAAATATAAATATTGGAAACAGACTTTATTGACCAATATTACAGGAAAGGATAGTATAATACCTTGAACATTTCTGAGTAAGATGACTGTCATATTTTTGCATAATCAATTGTCTCCTTACCATCATGGCCTTTACTGAAAAAATAGTTGAAGTAATCTGAGTAGACAACTTGCTTATATATTGGTTTGACACCACCCTCAAGAACTTCTGGCACAGGACCAATAACTGCATTAGGTACAGGGTTAACAAATATAGGCACTGAAACTCTGTTCTTGGTTCTATTGACAGTGACCCTGTGCTCAATGCTCTTGTATTTGTCATTGCTCATAATCTGCAATACATCCCCTATGTTTATAACAAGTGCCCCTTGAACTGGTGTTACATGGATCCAGCCATTCCCTTCAGGTTCTCGGACATAAAGGCCTCCTACATCATCCTGAAGGAGGACGGTGATCAATGATACATCAGAGTGGCGGCCTACTCCTGCTACAAGATCTGGGTTGGGGCACACGGGGTAATAGATGAAGTCAACAACCAGTTTACCCATTAGGATAGATTCGTCTGCCTCGTTAATTTCGTCTGTGTTGAGTCCCTTGAGTAACACATTGAGTAGCTTCCTAATAATAGGTTTTGTCCACTTTAAGTACTCCAAAACTTGATCTCTGCAATAGTAACAAAATGTTGGCTAGTTGAGAATGGCCTCAATTGGCATACAACCACCACAAAATATTGATACTGAAAATAAAGAATCTTACATTAATGAAGCTACAATAAAGAATTTGATTCCAGATTTCAAATTACTTCTCTAAGCATATTATTGTGAAAAATTGCTTCATTTTCATTAATTCTTCTCATAAACCATGCAAAGACCACATCACTACGTTTTATAACTATACGAGCATCATCTCATTACAAGTCAATTTTACGGGTAAGCAAAGCAGGTACTCCTCTAGGATGACCATTGATGCGGATGATGCAATCTGGAGATTGCTACTTCCATAAAAAGACTAGTTTCATGAACTCACCCAGCTGGGACGAAGAAGGCCGTGGATGTCAATTTAAAGGGGGGGTTAGATTGTAATGACTCTATTGAGTACCACGTCCTATGTCGTTGCTTAGAAGCAAATTGAATACCGTCCCAGATTGTTTTAAGTGGGAATTCTACTCTATGCTTGTTACACGAGGCAAAAAGGATTTGCAGATGAACAACTTATCACCTTGATTAATAAGAAATTAAGGCTAAATAAACAAATATGAATCCATAAAACTCACCTGGACACACGAGGCCAGAATTTGGAGTCCTCAATTTCTTGACCATCACAATAATGGATAAGATAATCTTTCCACTCCAAAACCTTATCAACCAGTGGACTGTGACTAGTCATCAACACCACAGTAGGAGAGGGTGAATTTTCTTTCAAATACTTCCTTCTTTCCTCAACTGGCAACTCAAAAAACTCATGGGCAGCCTTCTTCACATTTTCAAGAACCTCAATTGGGATCCCGTGATTGATGATCTGAAAGAAACCCAACTGGGCTGCTGCCCTGCAGATTGAATCTGCTATTTTTGGGTCATCCCATTTGGACACATCAATTGTGGGTATGGATTTTTGTGTCACAACTTGGGTTTGGTCCAGTCTTTCTTCAGGGGGATTGATGTACAGCTCAGGGATGCTTTTGAGGTTTGTTTGAGAAAGACCCTTCACTCCATTTCCTTTGTTTACAACAAAATCAATGACATTTTGTGGTTCAATGAGTGATTCAGACATTTTTTTAAGCCCAATTGAAGCAGACGTTTGAGCTGAATGGGAAATTGTTGGTGGAAGAAGCAGCTATAGGGACTAATGAGTAGTTTTTTCTTTCTGTTTTTCAGGGTTCAGTCATTCACACACAGAGCTACCCATCTAGAAACTGAATCTGATTGTAGCAACAAAGTTGTGGTAGTAAATAATCCTCCCAAGTACTCTTGAGGGGTCACTTCTTATTTGCATTTTAGAATTATTATTTTTTTCAACATTTTTTAAAGGCGTGAGGCTAAAATAATAGATCATATCATCGCTAAGTATGTTATTGCATGCTGAAGTTGGGGGTTGGTATGGAGATTTTAGCACATAGAAGTCCCAAACCTTTCATTTATAACAAATGGATCTTAACCTTTACATCTTGACCCTGCCAGTCTCAAATCTTTGGAGGTTAGCCCTATTGAAGTGCAGTATTATTATAATTGTTACTTGTTTTTGTTTTTTTTTTTTGCTTAGAATGGCCAGTATGGTTAGAAAAAATGTTGATTGTAGTTCCTTGGAGACGAGGTTCCATGCTCCCACCCCCTTCCTCGTACCTAATTGTTCATTTAGATATACTCGAGTAGGGCCAAAGACAAATCACAGATCCCCCATCCAATCTTAAGAATCATAGCTTCAAAATTGTGATTGGCAGTTGAACGTACATTACCCAAAAAATAAAAAAAAATAAAAAAAAATCCCACAATGACAAAATAATAAATTTTCTCAGTATTTTTATGGTAAACAAAAATACAATACTATTGATTGATTGTCATAAAACTACATGCATCATTTTGTTATTTATTTGTCTAAATTTTTATTCGAATTCCACATCTCATGGCAATACATGCACACAAATCATGATAATTTGACTTCTTTTTTTATCTTCTGGAAGATTTAATCAATACTGCAATATGATATATTTAATACGGCAAACTAAATATTATTAAATACAAAATTGGGACCCAAAGGTTACGGACTCAACAGAAAATTTTCCTAATAAAAGTTAAAGATATATTGGTCATTTTCATAAAAAGGTACCAATTGCGAACCAAAACACGTAAGTTAGGACGTCTATGCCAAAAAAACAAACGTTAGAGACCATTTCCACACTCAATTTGCATCAAATTTCAATGTATGTAACGTGGCAAATATTTTATGTTTCACAATCATAACTGAAAAGACTAGCTACTGAGTGTAGCAACAAATGAATCCTGCATCAAACATCGTTACAATAAACCTTCACTATGGTCCCGGTAGCGGGTCCATGAATATTCTCAGGTTCCGATTGTCGACAGCTAAATTATTTTTTCCTTCCTCGAGTAGGTGGGCACAAGAAAACTTCATTAATCATTGATCAACCAATAAATATGGTACACGTGCCATAACAAAATAATAGATTATCACAACTTATGTGAATGATTATATCACTCTTCCCTTGACAGTACCAAAATGATACTAGCGACCCCACAAAAAATTGGCCGAGATTTATTGCATACATGTAGAAGCAAACTACAGCCCAAGGTAGCAGCAGAATTATCTGCGATTTGATGACGGAAGCAAGCAGTCATATACGCGCTCCATGCGCGATGCAATAGCGAGCTTATGTTCAGTTTCAAGGCCTGGCTTCGCCAAATCAATAATATCCTGTCTCAAACTGTTCATAGTAACAACTGGTCAGTTATTGGTTACACCACAAACACGCACACTGATCCACCCTTTCTGTGTGGGTGAATGTGCTGGGTGTGAGGGGAAGAAGCTCCTACAAGTTTCAGATAGTTATAACTAATGAAATGAAAACTAACCATATCCATTCACCCGTTGCTTTTGCATGCCCCTCCACAGCACAGTGTAAGCAATCAAGAAAGTATAATTCCAGACCAAACATGCATTGAGCATCTTTATCCTGTAGATACACAAAAAGATCTCATTGGCGCGTGAGTGAAAAAATTTAAATGTAAATAGATAATGGCCACCTGTGCGAAGAATATAGATGTACAGGATTAAAGGAAAACCTTGAAAAAAGATGAGGGTTTTATCTGGGACAAACTTGTTTCCGTTTGGCAAATTTATAAATCAATTTATAACGAGGAACATTAGTGTATCCCACGAAATGAGTGGGTAATAAATTAGTAGGTATGCATATGTGGTTGAAATTAATGTTTTAAATTTGATTGAATTTTTATAAATTGATTGCCAAACGGAGGATTAGTTGTTAGTGGCACCCACATAAATCAAACTCAAAAAATATCTCTCTTACTATTGAAGTTAAAACCTCCACAAATGTGATTATGTGGCCCCCAAAATATTCCCACTAAGCCTTCCACTAGATCATATCTTGTTTGTATATTTATGGAAGAGAAGTTTTTAACAGATCAGGCATTTTCCCAGCAGAGACATATGTCATCATGATACGCTCTCTATTTCCTTTAAACTTCCTTATTTAGTCAGAATCTGTATATAGACAGATTTGATAGCTGTAATTTAGGCTTGATTCTAGCCTTGTACATTGCACATTTGTGCCTATATAATGAGAGGAAATTCTCACAGATGAGGTATTCAATCCATTTGACATGGTATCAGTCCCAGGTTCCTAAGTTACAAACCTTTCTCGTGTGGGTTTCCTTTTTTTTCTCTTTTCGGTGCCTTTGGGTCACGTTGCGCTCCCTCATCGGCGCTGTCTTGTGTCGTTTTGGGGCTTCTTGGGGTATTTCGGCACTGTTTGTCGTGTTTTTGGTCGTGGTTGAGCTGCTCTCGTGTTTCTCTCGGCTGTAAGTGACATAGTTGCCATTGTCGGCACTGTCTGTCTCCTTTGTGGGCTGTGATCTTGAGTTTTCGGGTGTTTCTCTTGGTTCTCAGCAGTATTTCACCATAATCTGACTCGTTTCTGGGCTGCGACATTCTGTGTCTCGTCGGTGGGTGTCGGCAGTTTTCTAGGTACGTTATTTGGGAGTTTTTGGGTCTGTTGGCAATCTATTTGGACTTTTTTAGAGTTGTTGGTGTTTTCGGCTTTTTCTGGGCATGTATATTTTGCCATCTAATTTAAGTTGAATCCTATTTGTTTTGGACGTAATGTCTTCCGAATCTTTTACTGTGAAATTTAAGGGTAAGAATTATTCTGCCTGAGAATTTCAATTTCGTTTATTTGTAATGGGGAAAGAGTTATGGGGTCATATTGATGGGAGTGATCTGGCTCCTACTGAGGTTTTTAAATTGACTTGGAGGCAGATTAAAGATGCTCGGGGTGATGACATGGATTTTAGGATCGGTGGATCCTCTTATTGTTATTAATCTGAGGCCATATAAGACTGTTAAATCTATGTGGGAGTACTTACAAAAAGTATATAATCAAGACAATGCTGCTCGACGTTCTCAATTAGAGTACTAGATTGCCAGTTACACTCATGGAGATATCTCCATTCAAGATTATTTTTTTCTGGATTTAATAATCTTTGGGGAGAATTTATTAACATTATTTATGCCAAGGTATCAAAAGAATCTCTCTCTATTGTGCACGAAGTTCACGCGCAAAGTAAGCGAGATCAATTTTTAATGAAGTTACGACCTGAATTTGAAGCCGCTCGCTCCAATTTGATGAATCGTCATCCCATACTATCTTTGGATGTTTGTTTTGGGGAGTTACTTCGTGAGGAGCAGCAGCTTGCCACCCAGGCCACTTATCAGCACGACAAAATGATACCTAATGCAGTGGCTTATGTGCTCAAGGAAAAGGCAAGGGACGAGACATGCGGAACGTTCAATGCTTCAGCTGCAAGGAATACAAACATATTGCTACCAATTGTGCAAGGAAATCTTGCAACTACTGTAAGAAGCCGGGGGCATATTATCAAAGAGGGTCCTACTCGTCCCCAGAATCATCAGGCTAATGCTTATCAGGCTACTGTGGGTTCCGCTTCTTCTGCTACTAATGACTCCTTTGCTCTTACTACTGAAAAGGTACATCAGATGATTATTTTTGCATTTTCAGCCTTAGGATTGCAAGGTAACGATTCCCTTTTCCCCTCATGGGTTATTGATTCAGGTGCATCTAATCACATGACTAGTTCTTCTAATACTCTTAGCAATGTTCGAACTTATACTGGATCGACACACATTCAGATTGCTAACGGTAGTCAGTTACCTATTCATGCTATTGGGGATGTTGATTCCACTGTTAGAGATGTTTTTGTATCTCCTCAACTTTCTACCAATCTTATTTCAGTCGGGCAATTGGTTGATAATAACTGCAATGTTCGTTTTTCTCGTGATGGTTATCTTGTGCAGGATCAGGTGTCGGGCAAGATACTTGCGAAGGGGCCTAAAGTCGGATGTTTATTTCCTATGCATTTTTCCATTCCTGTTATTTCTTTTGCTTGTAACACTGTGAACAATAAGTGTGAAGTATGACACAAACGGTTGGGTCATCCTAATTCTGTTATTTTATCTCATGTAATAAACTCAGGTTTGTTGGGCAATAAATATCATTTTTCTTCACCTCTCTCTTTTGATTGTTTCACATGCAAATTAAGTAGAAGTCTCTTTCTTTTCCTTCTCATGGTAGTCATGCTGAAAGCTGTTTTGATTTGATTCATAGTGATGTGTGGGGAATTTCTCATGTTATCTCACATACATTTTATAAATACTTTGTTACATTCATTGATGATTACACCAAGTATACCTGGATCTATTTTCTTCGTGCTAAATCTGAGGTCTTGTCTTTTTTCAACAATTCACTGCCTATGTCGAGACTCAATTTTCTTGTGGCATTAAAATTCTGAGGTCTGATTCAAGTGGTGAATACATGTCTCGTGAGTTTCATGATTTTCTCCAACAAAAAGGCATTGTTTCTCAGCGTTCTTGTCCATGTACACCTCAGCAAAATAGTGTTGCTGAACGTAAAAATAGACATTTGTTGGATGTTGTTCGTACTCTATTGCTTCAATCATCTGTTCCACCTAAATTCTGGGTTGAAGCATTATCTACGGCTGTTTATTTAATTAATAGATTGCCGTCCAGTGTCTTGAATTTTGAAACTCCTTACTTTCGCCTTTATCATCAACGTCCTAGATACCTTGACATGCATACTTTTGGCCGTGTTTGCTTTGCTTATTTACCTTCCCATGAATGTCATAAGTTATCTGCTCAATTTTTTAGATGCGCATTTATGGGTTATAGTACTTCACACAAAGGCTATGTTTGCTATGATCCATGCTCTAACCGATTTCGTATTTCCCGTCATGTTGTGTTCTTTGAAAAATTAGTCATTCTTTCCTTCTCATGATGAGTTTTTGCCTGAGATGTATGTTTTGCCTCATTTTAATGACTTGACTCCTATTGACCAGTTCAAATTTGGACTTGTATATGAAAGACGACGACCTACTTTGCCCCTTCCTAAGCCTTGTCCGCCATTTGAGCCTGTTCAAACTGAATCCTCTACGGGTGATTCAGATACTACCTTCGTTCCTCTCCGTTCAACCAGAGTGTCTCATCTGCCGGACCGGTATGGTTTCTCTCATGCCTCTCTTCATGTTACTCCGTCTTCCATTCCCATTCCATTAGGTTATTCTGAGGCAGCTAAACATGACTGTTGGCGTGCGGCGATGGTCAACGAACTTTGGGCTCTTCAGAATAATCATACATGGGATGTTGTTCCTTGTTCTGCTTAGGTGAAAGCTATTGGTTGCAAATGAGTCTATTCTATCAAGCTGCGTTCTGATGGAACTTTGGATCGATATAAGGCCCGATTGCTTGCACTTGGCAATAGGCAAGAATATAGGTTGGACTATGAGGAGACTTTTGCTCTAATTGCCAAGATGACTACGGTGCGGACTCTCCTATCCGTTGCTGTATCCCAAGGTTGGCCTCTTCATCAGATGGATATCAAAAATGTCTTTCTTCATGGTGATCTCAAAGAAGAGATATACATGACCATTCCACTTGGTTTGTCATCCTCTTCTTCCTCAGACGTCTGTAAGTTGAAACGATCATTATATGGGTAGAAACAAGCTCCATGTGCATGGTTAGATAAATTTCGCTCTACTTTGCTCCAGTTTTCGTTTAAGCAGAGTGCATATGATTCTTCTTTATTTTTCTGCAAGACATCTCTTGGCATTGTCCTTGATATTGTTATTACTGGCACAGACTCTACCTTGATCACCCGACTACAGCATCATCTTCAAGCCTCATTTCATATGAAAGTCCTTGGTCCTCTTACATATTTTTTAGGCTTGGAAATTCATACTGATTCCTCTAGCATTTTTTTGAATCAACATAAATATACTCAGGATCTAATTGCATTGGCTGGTCTTTAGGATACTTCTTCCGTGGATATTCCTATGGAAGTAAACACGAAGTCTCGTCGGGAAGAGGGTGATCTCCTTTCTGACCCTACTATGTATCGATAGTTAGTGGGAAGCCTGAACTATTTGACCATTACCCGAACTGATATTCCATTTGCAGTACAACAGGTTAGTCAGTTCATGCAGGCCCCACGTCATCTACACTTGGCTGTCGTTCATCGTATCATTCGATATCTTCGAGGTTCTCCTAGTCGTGGCCTATTCTTCCCTACTGGGACTCCTCTTCAGCTTTTGGCTTAAAGTGATGCAGATTGGGCAAGATGTCCTAATATGCGATGATGTGTTACAGGTTGGTGCATGTTTCTTGGTGACTCTTTGATATCCTGGAAGAGTAAGAAACATGATCGCGTCTCCAAATCTTCCACCGAATCCGAATCCGAATCCGAATACCGTGCGATGTCTGCTGCTTGTTCTGAGATTCTCTGGCTTCGTGGTCTCCTTGCTGAGATTGGTTATGTTCAGTCCGATCCTACTCCTCTACATGCTAACAACACTAGTACCATTCAGATTGCTGCCAATCCCGTCTTTCACGAGCGTACCAAACACATTGAAGTGGACTGTCATTCCATTCGAGAAGTATTGGACACTCGTATAATTTCTTTTCCCCATATTTCTATTGACCTCCAAATTGCAGACGTGAGACGTGTTTACGAAGACCATGACACGACAACGTCATCAATTTTTTGTAGGCAAATTGATGCTTCTTGACCGACCAACATCAGTTTGAGGGGAGATGTCACCATGATACTCTCTCTATTTCCTTTATACTTCCTTATTTAGTCAGAATCTGTATATAGACAGATTTGATAGCTGTAATTTAGGCAGATTTGACAGCTGTAATTTAGGCTTGATTCTAGCCTTGTACATTGCACATAATTTAGGCAGATTTGATAGTTGTAATTTAGGCTTGATTCTAGCCTTGTACATAGCACATTTGTGCCTATATAATGAGAGGAAATCCTCACAGATGAGGTATTCAATCCATTTGACAACATAGTCAAAGACAGATCATATTTTTCCAAGAGTATCCTTCTAGACAAGTTAATGTGCTAAGTAAAGAATCACAATATAGCTAGAGACGTACCAATCCATGGTCTTCATAAATTTGAAACTGCATAATAGCTCTTTCAATTTCCACTAGCAGCAGCCTTCTCTGAATCCTAGCTATTCTTCCTCTACCTTCAGCTCTGGTATCCTAATTTAAGGCAATAAGCAATCAGCTATCACTTAAAATAACCATACATATTATGGAATTTAGTACATCATGTGATAATCCTTCCTCTGCTAAGTCTTATTAAGCTGATGTATTAAGTTGTGAATTGGGGGGACGTGCTTGCATTCTGTTACTGGTAAGAAAATTTGAAACACAGCCTGTGAATTTAAATTTGCACACGGCAGTCTTGTATGGGAAAAACTAGAATATGATATTTATTTCAAAAAGTCACATATTCAACTACTCCGAATTTGAACTCTAACCACAGAATAGAGGGAGCACTGTTCTCTTTAAGCATAATAAACTTTTAGCAGATGCAGTTAATGATGAATTGTCCTTCTCATGCTCAATACAACGAGCGAGATAAATATTAATTCATGGTAGTGACAGAAAAAGGAAAATATTGGGGAACTAGAAACATGCTCAACAATGATTAAGCTTTAATACGAATGTGTCAACTGAAATGTTGAAAGGAATAGACTCATCAAATCCCCAATTCGAGCAGAAATAGCAGCCACCTATGGTCAAGGGTTGAATTGAGTATGGCAAGAGGGGGTAAAAAAGGTAGCAAGGAAAAGATGACCGATCTAGGGTTTCAGGCAGAACATGGATTTAAAAGAGTAAATGATTAAGTGCCAAAGCGAGGAACTGAAGATAGATCCACCCCATTTAGCCGTAAATTCAAAATTATGAAGTATCAGCCGTAAATTTAAAATTATGAAGTATCATCACCACTATTATGAATCTACTTAGAGGGGGGGTAATATTCTAAAATATTCGATGCCCAGGGAAAGACCAATAATGAATTCTTCAATTGATAGTTTAGAATGCCTTGCATACAAACTATACAGGAGAACATTGGAGAACATAGGATAACCATGAACTTGACGCTGAGGCAAACCACTATATACTATCAAAACTTTACCCTACTCTACCGGCCATTCCAGAAACTAACCTTTCTCTCTCATCCAATGCAATGGAAGCCCTTTTTCAAGATGAGTACTATTATGCTCAAAATCTAACCTTAAGGAAGTCTAACATTTGCACAGTCTTACTATGAATTGTGTCTCAATCTCTCCAACAATGAAATCTCAATTCAACATCAACTGGGCCCTACTGGATAACGGAGTTGCCGTGCATTACCAATATGTTGCACTTACAAACACGTTATACTTTCAATTCAGCTAAATACTGAATATCCTTATTTGACTTTACTAATTTTGTCCAGTGGGAGTTAAATATGTGTGCGCTCAATAATTTTCCAACACTTAACACTACACTTTCGAATAACAGTGACCTCTGAGATAATAGATATCTACACAAAAAAGTAAAGTACACAGATAAACCATGTCTCTTTTACTAAATATATGAAACTACTCTAACGAAGGTGATTTGGGAAGCAATAAGAAAGATTTATCATGAAAGTCCACAGAAATAAAAAGCAGATATTCAGTTTGGGTTGCTGGAAATTTTTGTAAGACAGATTCTTTATAAGCAACGTGGGAAACATGTTCTGTATAACTTCACCCTCATATATGTGTACTAGTTAGATTTATAACTGATGCAGCTACTAATGCTTGAGAAAAAGGAACTTAGTGGTTGAGTTAACAATGGTAACAACTGGTGGACTATTAATCCAACAAACTACTTATCAGTTACGCGGCAAAACAATTTCAGGTGTAAATTATGGCTAAGGAAATAAGGTAAGCAGGTCAAGAGGCAAAAGAGCAAAGGAATGCTCAACATTAAAGGATATCTCAACTGATTTTCACCTCAAATGAACTACAAAGATTGTAAGATGTTACATTATAACACAAGGTAACTTATTCTTAAAGTTGAGCAATTACCAAAAGTGACAATTAGATATATCTAAGATTGACCCATACCATTCACCTTATACGGATTTAAAAGAAAATATTCAGAAGAAAAGGATGGCATAGATCTTTCTTCAGATTCAACGAAAATACGAAGTTCACATTGACAAAAACAGGTAATTAGGTAATAGAAAAGGATGGCATAGATCTTTCTTCAGATTCAACGAAAATACGAAGAACACAAAAAAAAAAACAGGTAATTAGGTAACCAACAAGAACATATATTCCTAAGACCATATATGAAGTAACATTCCAGAAGTAGAACCTAAATTGTGTACCTGTTTCAACCAGGCACGCACCAACACGGCTAGAAGAAGGGAGAGAAAGAAAGCTGGCAAAGCAGCTAGAATAGCAAAGTTAATTTCGTTCGCCCTCAGAATTTGGTCCAGCTCAAGCATTGCTCTGTTTTAAGGATTAATTGTGAGGGAAAAACTCAAGTTACAAACGTAGGATTTCTATCAAAAATATCTCACTTTAAATAACTCACTCTTCAATATCCAATTTTAGCTTCTGAACCTGTTTGTAGAGAAGTTGTTAACTCGGGTCACGAAACCAGAAAATCGCTGGAGGTCATAAAAGAAAAGTATATAACCTGGATAAGAAGACTGCGAGCAAGCTCTCCACCCATAAGACCCTGTATGGGATGCATAAGTTCTTTTTCGTACCTACAACGCAAATTGATTTAGTAACTTGATACTTTGTTCACCTGTGCCTGGTTTACACAGAGATGGTGCATGAGTGCATTGATCTATGTGCATGAAGATGCACCCCCTCACACATAAAGGGTTATAAAGTCTAGACATCACAGCTGTACAGTGTTCCTAAGAATTCTTACTGAAAGCCTACAATTTGCAACATCTGCTTTTGGATAATATTGTCCAACTCATCACATCCAAATTTTGAAATGTACCACCACTCCTTTTTTTCTTGCAAAATCACAAAAACAAAGTGTCCTCAATCCCCACTCTTTCATGTCTTGATAGCATATATGAGGATATTTAATCAATTTTATATGTTTCTTATCTCTATACATCACTTCATGATAATAAACCTGGACTCACAACTAAATAGCACGGAAAGCATACATTTGGAAATGCAACTAGTTCAAATTCCACATATGGGATATTATGGTTGAATAGCATGAAGCTGAGCAACTGTTTATATCTCTCATTTTTTATTTTATTTTTTTCCTAAGCAAATTTTATCATGGAACACGAACTGTGGTGCAACCCAAGTACAAAATATATTGTGGTTATATTTTTCTTATAGAGATAAGAAAAATATAAAATGGAAGACGGAAGGAAAATAAGACTTGGGCACTTCACTTAAACTTATATGTACAGCTCGTAGACTTATGACATATCTGATCAAATAAGAAATTGCTGATACACAACTTAATCGATGCCAAAATTTGTACATTAACTCTTAATCGATGCCAAAAATTTAAAATGCTGAAGTTTAACTAGAGAAAAATTCAAGAAAAGTACATTAAAAGTCCAGTCAAATCAGCCTTAATGCATGAGAGAGTTATGACTTGTAGGATAGACACTTCAGCATGTCACCAATTCTTTCACACTCCCAGAAAGAATATTTTACAAAGCAGGAGATCCTACCTGAGCATTACAATCTCAAGCATTTCTTGGTCAGAAGCATTCTCTGGAAATTTTTTACCTACTGTCTGCTCACTGAAAGCTAGTAACATTCTGCAAAGGAAAGACATCAGGATCATATAAAGGTCAAAACATCTAAATAATGTATTTTGTAAAATTAAGAACATGCTCCATCTCTGTGGACTCATGACTCAGTGTATAAAACTGAATCTTTTAGATTCTTAAAAAGATTACTAATCCTTAAAACTTTTCAAGGAGTCCTTCATTAGCAGTTGTCGATGACTTAAGAACAAGAAATATACTAAGTGTATGCCACCTGTTCCACTAGAAGAATACTGTTGGTGCAGGAGCTTTACCAGATTTTGAGGAAAAAAATAAAGAAAAATTAATGATAGGGGATATTTGTCAACAAGTGTAATCAAAACATAAAGTAGGAATCTATGTCACTGACTCACCAACATAACAGAAATGAAATAACATTAGAAGAGTCATAATCTTGCTGCCTGAATTGAAACTGGTAAACTACATACCTATTATTTGCATCTGAAGAATAAATAGGAAAAAAAATGCCGATATCACCTGCTGACTGGAGGTAAAAGAGACTACTTAACGAGTTAAGGATCAAGAAAAAAGAACAAAGCAGTGAAAAAAAAGGATAAGTAGCATCACACGAGAAGCTACACTAAACAGCCTTTGAGGAGTGGCAAACTGCCTATTAGTCACGCTATATCAGTATTTTTATAATAAATACTTTAAATAGAAGGAGCATGGGTTCTTAACCAGTACATTTAACCATAGTTGACGGGATGGATTCTATTGAAAATCAATTAAAACATAGTGATTACTTGATATATACTTCATGACATACAAAAGGAGAGAAATGGGGTAACTAAATGCTAGGTAACTTGAGCTGCCTGGTTTATACACAACAACTGCAGTCCTATGTTCCATTATGCATTTGTGGGGACAATAAATTAAGCAGTCGAAGTATCAAGAATGTTAAAAACCATATGACAGCCTTAGCAAGGGTAAATGTGCAAGTGTCAGTGGTCGTGCTGGTGCACATCATAAGATTCTATAAAAACTTTAACTGGAAAATATTGAGAACATCTAAATCCACACCAGGATAAGTTCTTTTGTATGATTCCTCAAACAAGAAGAGCAGCCAAACTTTTGCAGTGTATTAACCGTACCAATTTTTAGCAGCAGCTTCCAATGAATATCAACTTTTAATACCTTAAAGTCCAGACAATAGCAGAACATGTGGCAATCCTTAATACGAAACACCAAGATTGGAAAATATTGATATACATCCATCCCTTCAAACAACATTTGTCTTCAAAATCAATTGTCTTGACATTGTAAATGGCAGAAAGAAGGCAATCCTCCAGAAAGGAAGGGTAGGCAGTTTTAATATTGTTGGTTGCTAATAATTTCATTTCAGTAAGATTTTGAAATTTGAATTGCCAACTCCAATTCATCATGAACTTCATCAGTTCCCAGTGCTAGTCCTGAATCATATATATATTTTATCATGTTACTGTGAAATTCAGCATTTTAAGTTCAGTTCTCGTTTCTATCGGGTATAATTTTTGTTATTTGTTCCCCTCTGAGTCTATTCTTGGTTTACGCATTAAATGCAGGAATAATATAATTGGTGCTTTTGTAATTGATGGAAGATATTGAACAATCATCATTTTGTTCAAAAAAGTTACGAGAAAAAAGGAATTTCAAAAACAAAAGAATTGTGAGGACACTAAATAGCACAGAAGGATTAGTACACTCTGGTGCAAGAAATAGCAGAAAGAAACAAGGAGATANAAGTTACGAGAAAAAAGGAATTTCAAAAACAAAAGAATTGTGAGGACACTAAATAGCACAGAAGGATTAGTACACTCTGGTGCAAGAAATAGCAGAAAGAAACAAGGAGATATACTGGTACTAGTGCAGAAAATGTCCAACAAAAGCATAAACAAAGGTTCCCGAAAATGACAAATGGAAAATTGACAAAAAGAGTCGTGTGTGTAGAGATGAAGACAGAGAGACAACTAAGAACACTTAAATTTTCATCAAGTATGTTTCTCTGTGTGTTTGTAGAGATGAAGACAGAGACAACTACAAACACTTCAATTTTCATCAATTATGTCCCTCTGTGTGTGTGTGTGTGTGTGTGAAGACAGAGAGACAACTAAGAGAATAAAATTTTTATCAACTTTCCAATCAACCTGTGTAGAGAGTCAGCAGTCAACTGCACTTCTTCACGTTCCATTACACCTTTTTGCCTTTTCCGAAAAGTCTCAAAAAGCTCATTCCTTAATGATAGAAGCTGATAAAAAATGAATTTAGAAAGAGAGAGCCAACCATGAATATAAGTATTTTCAATAATCAAAATGTGCATAAGATGTGGAAAGATCTCTTATCATAAGAATGGCCAATTTGATTTTTATAAATTGAAAATAGAAAAATAAATTAAGCTTTATAATATCAAATACATCAGTTATTTACCTAATAAAGGTGAAATCAGGATATACACAGTTGGGTTTTTTTCCATAAAGACCACATCAGGATACATGCATAGAAAGTTTTCCAAAGAACTGACAGTCACCTCCCTAAAATTGTTGTCACCGACATAAGACAACAAGTGAAGATAGCCTGTTATAATAAATTAAGGGAGAAATTCATTGGATAGAGTATGATTATGCAGACCGAAAGAAGCTCTCAGTCACAAGGGTAATGTAATCAAGTAGAACGAATTAAAAGAGGGTGAGGTAAATCAAAATTATTACAGCATGATGCAGTTAAAAAGCATTCAATTGCTTTGAACCTTTCAATAGATATGACATTTGACCCAGTGGAGAGGCTAAAAAATTGACATAGTCAACCAAGTTTACTGAAATAAGGCTTAGTCAGTTGTTGTCTGTGAATTTGCGGGTGTTGAATTTGCTAGAATTACATGGTAGGAGAATTCTTAGAAAAATGGCATTGTGCGGATGGAGGAAGTTTTTTTTTTCTTTTATCAAAAAACCTTAACGCCTAGACTGGATTTTAGGTCTCCACCTAGACCTAATGGGTGGGGGGATTCGGGTACCCAATTGAGATACATCAACTGTAGCCACATATTCTGTGACACATACAATTAGTCAAAACTTGCTGCAACTTTTATTACATCTAAGGAATCATTTAGACATGCTAGTTACATATCATCATTTAGTACATGACAGTCTAGAAGAAATGGATGTGATCACTCATTACTTAAACTGATTTTTGAAATCATTAAATGATTCTAATATTTTCATAAACAATTCATACAAAATAATATTCTTTGTAAGCAATTTGATATTCATGGGAAATTTCTGTTCTTATCTTCCAGATGTCTGTTGCAGAAATTTGCAAACATATGATCGTTAATGAATGTTTTGGACAAAGGTAGAAATGCTGTTGAAGTATAACACATCCGGTAACATAAAATGAAATTTTAGAATTGATAAAAGAAAGCATACCCAGCTCGATTGAAGAACAAAAAGGTTATCAACACTAACTATTTATGCAGATTCGAGAAAAATCTTACAGGCTGCTCTACATGATCATTCCAAAAGCTAATTGTTGAATCCTTTGCCTCACGAATCCAATTGTCAATATCAGAGCTTCCGGTCAACTTACTACGACGAAGAAGCCATATTGAACAAACAAATATGCCAACAACCCCACAGCTATAGCGCATCCAGTATAAAGTCACTGCCCTTGGCTTACGATGTTTGGAAACCTAGAAAGGTAGTTGCATCTGAAACTAATTAGACAGATCACAATAAGAACACAGAAAGAATATGATATGACTTAGAAGAGCATCCATCCTATAATCAGTAAAACTAGGAGAATTCATAATTACTAATTTACTATTGACTGTTCAAAACCAAATCCAATAAACTCATTCAATTGTTCTAAAACAGGTTACACGTGTAAAGCATCCAAATCTCTCCAGAACATTTGCACGAGGAAAAAGTGTTGTATCATGTCTTGTGTCTTCCATTGTTTAAATCTAACAATCAGAATCACACGCTATATCTTGTCGTAATCTAGCCAGTAGCGAAGACCCACTCTAACATGAGAGATGTGCCTCTGAGGATAAATATTGCTGCATAAAGATCGAGTAAATAAAAAAAAATGCCATGTCTCCTTCAGGACCATCACCATATAAGGGCCAAGAAGCATTTTATGCAAATTGTCAATGGTCAAGTTGGTCTCAAAAACTGAGATCATGCAAGCATCCACAATTCTTCTTCAGAAAAATGCTAGAAAAAACAAATCAGATGCACACAACAACAGTTATTCCTCATTATATCGTTATCAAATATTCACTTACAGCCCCACAAACTAAAACAAAAGGATACAGGAGCATTTTAGTTATAGTTACAAGGAAAAGATCGCTTGAGAGCAACTTTTCCAATCATCACAATCCATTAAATTTTTTATCTGTCATTTACTATTTTCACAATAGTCCTAAATCCTATATATAAATCATTTCTACATAGAGTTACAGCATTTTTTACTCAATTGATTAATGTGGCAGCTTCTGTGGCATGAATACAATAGATACAGCCCCAGAAATTTTTCAGTATACCCAAAAGAAATAATTCATTGAAGTCATAGTTATTGCTGTGCCATCAAAGAAAGAAATCCAATTAACCAATTAAAAAAAATCTTAAAGTGTGTCGATGACATGAATGTCTGTACAAAACCCTTACAAGCATAGATAAATAAGAGTCCAATCTGTGTAGGTTTTGATAGATCAAATTGATAGCATCTCTGATCTCACAATCTGTCCACTGAGAACCTTCCTGGTTTACTTCCGAAAGTTTTGCAAATGTTAGAGGAAATGAATAGCTTCCATCCACCGAGGACCCACTCTGCATGGTCAATGAATTAAAAACTGTAACATCTTGAACAATATAGTCAGTAATAAATCAAAGCAGTATAATTTCTCAATGCTTTGCGTAGGCACAGTGGCGAGGGAGGTGGGGTTCATGGCCCCGACTGTAATTTAAATTTTATTTTATATGACTTTTTGTTTTACATTTTTTTATTATTATATTTTGCGTTTGAATTTTTTTCTAGAGTTAAATTAGGCCCCACTAAATCTGAATCTTGGCTCCGCCACTGTGTACGCATACTATAATGTTGCACAGCCACAGAAAACATTAGAAGATATTTCAACTATTACACAGATGTTTAAGGTAAGAAACTGAAGTCTACATATCCCGTTAGTTACCTGACGATTTGCATGGAAATGCCCAATGGATGCCTCCAATTTCATAAATAGCTCATTGATTGAAACTAAGAAGGAGGGCACTGATCTCTCCAAATCCTTAACTAAATCCTCTCCAAATCTGTCAATCTCCACATATACCTATGTTCATTTTCAAGCAAATGAAAGATCACAAATCCAGCAGACACGAATAATTTTATACGTCATATAACATCAATGCAGTTAGGGAAGGTCAGGAACGTATTTCATCACATAAGTGGTCAGGCGGAGATTGACTCCGAATTAGTGTTATAACAAGAAAAAAATAATAATAATAAATAAATAAGAAAAATTGTTTTAAAAAGTGTAGGCGAAAAACCTAGTTCACATGATGAAGTCCATTCGAGATATAGGAAAAGTTCGCTCACTTCTTCTAAATTTTTCCTTGGCTACACCTTATCATTAAATTGGATCTTTTCACAGTCAACCAGCCTTATATGTAACATATGAAATGGAAACAATGTACCCCTGACAAAAAAGTAGCCAAAAAGTATCTTAAACTGATCAAGGCATTAAACCTTTCAGATATATGTTAAGATGCCGAACAGTAGACACGCTGCATACCAGAACCTTCAGCAAGATAGTCATGTATCAATTGAGTTGTACCACTGAAAAATGCACATGGCCCTCTTTCGCAAAGCATGAAGTATGCTTTTTGATCATTCGAAACCTGAAACATAAACGAAACAATTATAATTACAGAAACCAGAGAGCTTGAATTCAATTGTACACCGGATAAACAATAGATTTGTCATCAACTACTATTGCCACCATAGTTATCATCACTGCTTGAGTCGACTCATACTATAAGTTGTGTAATAATAATGTTACAAGTTGTGGTACCAATGATGGCGGAGGCAATAATGATGACGATGATGTAGTAATGAATGTTACAAGTGATGCTGATGACTTGTAGTAAAGTAACAAGATATGTTACAAGTGATTGTGGCGACAGTGTAACAATGCATGTTATAAGTGGCCGTGACGGTAAACTTAGATTATATATTTTAATTTTAAAAAATATATATATTTTTCAATGAAGAATCCAAAAGAAATATTAAAAATTGAGAATTTAAGACAGATATTAAAAGCCAACCACTTGTTAAAAATCTTATCCCATAATATGGTCCATGTTTTGAAATTGTTGCATGTGTGTTTCATTTGATTCTACAGGTTTGCTGATTGGTTAATCGCAAGTTTCACTCTTTCTTCAGTCTCTATATAAATCACTTGAGTTGCCTTCAGCTATTCACGCATCAAAAGAAAAGAGAGTTTTCTCAGCAAAAAAAGTCAGTTATCTGCGAGAATGGCTGCCACGCCCGCCCCTGGAGGAATTACCACGATCCCAGGATTTGAGAACAGCCTTGAGATTGAAGGTCTCGCACGTTTTGCCGTTGAAGAATACAACAAAAAACAGGTTTTTTTTCACCTTTTTTTTTTTTTTGCGTTGATTTTGTTAATCTTCAACTACGATTATTGTTTGCTGTTCACCGAAATTACCTGCGATTTTCATGACTTTGAAATTTTGGTATTAAGAACTCATTTATTTTTCTTCCCTTATGATTGCAGAATGCACTAGTTCTAGAGTTTAAGAAGGTACTGAATGCGAAACAGCAAGTGGTGGCAGGGCTCATGTACTATCTAACCTTGGAGGTGGTCGACCGCATGGAGAATAAGAATAAAGTGTATGAAGCTAAGGTGTGGGTCAAGCTAGGGAACTCCAAGGAATTGGAGGAATTCAAGCTTGTTGGCGATGCCTAAGTAAGCTTTGTGATTGGACTCCTATAGCAGCAGTTACTTCGTAAAATAAATATAGCGACATTGTTGTTCGAATAAATTGCTAGTGTATAGTATCGTGACAAGCAATAATTTGGATACGAGTCCAAATATTGTTACCTCAAAACTTAATGCTATGAACTATCAATTTACTTAACACTAGCTTGTGTTTGAACGAACTTGAGTCGATTATGTTTTAATATGTGGAAATAAAACTTAAATTTTTAATTAAACTTTAACCGAAAAATCAACACGCAAAAACTTCACGAAAGATTTTAATGAGATTTAACTTGTTAGGAATTGTGATTTAACCTAGGTCAATTTATAGTTAATTTCGTTTAACACACGAAAGCGCTACCTACGAGTGTTAACAACCAAATTATCCTAATTAACTAATATTCTCTCTCGGCCAAAATTAGTCCTACTTAAATGTACAAAATCATTATATCTCTACGTAAGTTCCAACAAGCATAAGTGCATTAATTCGCATAAATTCAAGTTGTTCTTCTTAAATCTTCTTTAGTCGATTTTTGCATAGTTGCTCCATTCTTCGTCCTTCATTGCATTTGAATCTAAAACAAGCAAATTTTGAAAAAAATAATTAAATTAAGTATAATTACAATCAAAAGTACTCCCAAACATTCAATTTTGTAAGATTGACGATGTAGAAATGAATGTTACAAGTGTAAATTGAGAATTTAAGACAGATTTAAAAGCCAACCACTTGTTAAATATCATATCCCTTAATATGGTCCACATTTTGAAATTGTTCCATGTGTATTTCATTTGATTGGTTAATCGCAAGTTTCGCTCTCTCCCCAGTCTCTAATGCTCCTGGATAGGCTTAAGGACGGGGATGGAGTGATAGGCTGATATGACATTTAATAATTAGGTGTTGTGTTTTTATTTTTTCAAAATGTCCAATTATGTGTCGACACGTGTCCCTCCTATTTTTGAATCTGTCTTTGAGCCGATTTGTGTCGCAAGATTGATATATAAATCATCCTACACAAATCACTTGAACTGCCTTCAACTATTCACACAACAAAAGGAAAGGAGGAGAGTTTTCTCAGTAAAGTTCATGTACTATCTAATCCTTGTGTTGGTCGACCACGTGGAGAAGAAGAATAAAGTATGAAGTTAAGGTGTGGGTCAATCCACGGATGAACTTCAAGGAATTGGTGGAATTCAAGCTTGTTGGCGATGCCTAAATAAGCTTTGTGATGGACTCCTATAGCAGCAGTTACTTCATAAAATAAATAAAGCAGCATTGTTGTTCGAATAAATCACAAGTATATGGTATCGTGACAAGTAGTAATATGGATACAAGTCCAAGTATTGTTACCTCAAAACTTAATTCTATGAACTATCAATTTACTTAACCCTAGCTTGTGTTTGAATGAATTTGAGTCGATTATGTATTAATATGTAAAATTAAAATTTTTAATTAAAATTTAACCCAGATCAGCATGCAAAAACTTCATGAAAGATTTTAATGAGATTAACTTGTTAGGAATTCTGATTTAACCTAGGTCAATTTATTCTTAATTTCGTTTAACACACAAAAGCGCTACCTACGAGTGTAACAACTGAATTATCCGAATTAACTAATAATCTCTCTTGACCAAAATTATTCCTGCTTAAATGTGCAAAAATCATTATTTCTCTATGTAAGTTCCAACAAGCATAAGTGCATAAATTCACATAAATTCAAGTTGTTCTTTTTAAATCTTCTTTAGTCAATTTTTGCATAGTTGCTCCATTCTTCGTCCTTCATTGCATTTGAATATAAAACAAGCAAAATTAAAATAAATAAATAAATAAGTATATCACAATCACAAGTACTCACAAATATTCAATTTTGATGGCCAAGATAAGTGCAAAAATCTCACTTATCATTAAACGTAGCGACTCTTATATTAGTTATCACCAAAAATATATCATGGAGTTGTTCTAGTTTTGGCAGTGTGGAATTGAGGAATTGGAAGTAGAATTGGGAAGGAATTCACTAGTTTTCCTAATCCAAGTTATTATCATTTCTATTTCGTACAGGTGGTTTTGTTGGTTTGTCTTGAGATGTATATGCATTTGAGTCTGGCAAGGCTTTGATTGTGTGAAATTTTGGAATTAAGGCTGAAATCTCATTTATTTTTCTTCCCTTATGATTGCAGAATGCTCTAGTTCTGGAATTGAAGAAGGTACTGGATGCGAAACAGCAAGTGGTGTCGGGGTTCTTGTACTATCTAACCCTGGAGGTGGTCGACCGCGTGGAGAAGAAGAATAAAGTGTATGAAGCTAAGGTGTGGCTCAAGCCAGACAAATCCAAGGAATTGGAGGATTCAAACTATCAATTTATTTAACCCTAGCATGTGTTTGAACGAACTTGAGTCGATTATATTTTAATATGTGGAAATAAAACTAAAATTTTTAATTAGAATTTAACTGAGAAATAAGCACGCAAGAACTTCATGAAAGATTTTAATGAGATTAACTTGTTAGGAACTCTGATTTAACCTAGGTCAAATTATGCTTAATTTCAATTAACACACAAAAGTGCTACCTACAAGTGTTAACAACCGAATTATCCGAATTAACTAATAATCACTCTCGACCAAAATTAGTCCTACTTAAATGTGCAAAATCATTATATCTCTACGTAAGTACCAACGAGCATAAGTGCATTAATTCACATAAATTCAAATTGTTCTTTTTAACTCTTCTTTGGTCAATTTTTACATAGTTGCTCCATTCTTCGTCCTACATTGCATTTGAATATAAAACAGGCAAAATTAAAAAATTAATAATAATAAGTATAATTACAATCAAAAGTACTCCCAAGCATTCAATTCTGATGGCCAAGATAAGTGCAAAAATCTGACTCATTAAATGTATTTTTCTTATACTTGATGGTTGTAGAAAAGATCTCTGAAATTCAAGAAGGTAATAAGTACGACAAGAGTGCGAGGGTGAAAGTGTTTGAAGCTAAGGTATTGGTCAAGCCATGGATAAACTTCAAGCAAGTTATAGTGCGTTTGGTCTTTAATTTTCAAGTCGTTTCAGTTTTCAATTTGGCAAAATATTAAAAATTTGTTGTCTGATATTTTTGAAAATGAATTTTCATAAACAATGATAAACTTGTAACATAAAACTCAAAACACGTTTTTAATGTTTTTAATATTTTCAGTGAAAATTCAAAAAACACTCAATATGAACATTTAAATAAGATTTTAAAAATTAAATTTTTTTTAAAATTAAAATATAATATGTTAAGAACAAAATTAAAAAATATATAAATAAATTAAAAAATATTATTGATAAATTTTTAAAAATAAATTTCTTTAAAAAAAATAAAGAAAAAAAATCCTAAAAAGTAAAAATAAAAACTTTTAAAAAATTCAATTATAAAAATTTCTAGAAAAATAAAAATAGTTCAAGCTCTTAAGGATTTTTAACATAAAATTCTAAAAAATATTTAAATGAACATATATAAAAATAATCTCTGTCCACATCATTAAATTTTATTTTATTTTTCCTAAATTTTGATCTCAATTTTATTTCTTTTATTGTGAGAAAGAATATTATAAGATTCACTAACTTTAATATATATATATATATAATTTCATGAAATAAAATGTCATGAAATAATTATTCAAAATTTCAAACCAAATGTGTTTTCTGTTTTGAGAAATAATTTTTTCAAAATGAAAAATCAAACGTGTTTTTAACAATCTTAAAATGAACTCTTAAAACAGAAAACTAAAAATAAACTCAAAACTGAACATAAATCAAACGGTTCCAAAGGATTCAAGAATACGATAACTATATTTAGTTGAACTTTGTGATTGATAACTCCTATAGTAGCTATTAAGATTGTTTCTAGAGATTTATCCTTCTAAGTTCTAACAATATGAAGATAGTTACTTTTTCAGATAAAACAAACAGGACTTTTTCAGATAAAACAAACAGGAAAGAGAAGTAATATTCTTTTTTGATTTCATACAATCTATAGAGAAAATACAAGTAGAGAGAAATTGTCTAACATATTGTGTCTACGACGTGGACACATTGGTCTAATAGCTTCCATTAAAATGAAAGGTACCCTATCAATTTGGATGAATTTTGTCAACTTATCTTTGCTTCGTCTAAAATTTTGTTTCAGGATTTGGACTTCATCATTTGACATGACAATTGATGAGTTATTTATGCAAAAACAAGCTGGAGTACAAAACTTGGTAAGATGGCTCGAGTGTGTAGTGTATATATTTCTCGTGACTACGAATGTGAAGTCTGAAGTGTAAAAATAAAGGTTATATGCACCAGTGTTACCTTGCATGTAGTTCGATGTTAGTATTTGGGACTCGGTATTTTTTGGTGAAATTAGGATATTACTCCCTAACCTATGAGCTTTGCTGCAACCTGGTCGTCAACCTATTTTTCTTAGCAGGTTTGTTCCAATCTTTTATTTTTCGAGTGCGTTCTGAATGGACGGATTGTTTGGGAATTTCCTTGTTATATGATAAAATATTACAAGTAAATTGAAGTTCTCGTTCACTCAAACCCCCAAGTGTAGTAGAAAAATATTACTTTGACTTTACCACACTAAACTTACATTTTATCTTTGAAAAACCTTGATCATGTACTAAATATAAGAGAAAATCACGTCGATATATAATGGATAGTATTTTAATATGAACCTAAAAAATTTTCCAATGCAGGTTTGCGGACACAATGCAATATTTTGCCTTCCGATAGACATTTTGGCTTGTTTTCCTCCAAATAAATATGTATTTTAGAGTATTTCCAAGCCTCCCTTTATTTTTAAAGAACATCTTGATATAATAGAGAGCTTTAAAGAGTAAAAAATTTAATATACACTCCAACAAATTCTTTAGAGTAATGCTATACATCATCATTGGTGTTAAGTACTAATTTAGATGACAATTACATGATATAAAATGATAAATTTATTTAAATATAAAGTCACAATACTCACTAAATTGAACCTACAAAAGGTTTAGTATGATTTCATAATTTGTATTTTTATGAATTTTGCTAAATACGCACCCAACATTCCACTGTACTAGCAAAGTAGCAGCGTATGCATGCTGATGGCAATTATTGTTGGCAATGATGGGTTGTACAGTTTACCATAAATATTGTACCATACACTACATTTCAAATGAATCATGTTGCCGTTGGATTTTGTGACCCAAATTAAGTAGAATGTTTTAAGAAAATATTTCCTTTCACATGTTTTATTGGAAAAATATTATTTCCTTTATTCCACGTGATTTTTCATTTTGTTTCCATTTTTGTGATATTTCTAGACCCTATAAATAGTAGACTTTTCATTCAGTTTAGTAAATTGTAGAAATTGCTAAAAGTTGTATTTCACTCAATTGGTTGTCATTAATAAAATATTCGGTTCCTCTGCCAATTCTTGTTTGCTTTCTTTTAAATCTTATTATTGTTTATTAGTTTGTGTGATCTATAATTCATATCGCGCCATATCACCTCCTCGAATTCCTAACAAGTGGTATCGGAAACAAGAATCAACAATTCTGTAGAGCAATGATTTGATTGTTTGAGGTTTTTTGTTATCGATAGCGACTATGAAGTATGATATTCTGCTGTTGGATCACAATACAAGGTTCAATGGTCTACTATAAATAGTAGAATCTTCATTCAGTTTAGTAGATTACAGAAGTTACTGAAAGTCACTCCATTAGTTGTCATTAATAAAATATTCGGTTCTTCGACCAATTTCTTGTTTGGTTTCTTTTAAATCTTGTTCTTGTTTATTAGTTTGTACGATCTATAATTCATATTGCGCCATATCACCTCCTCGAATTTCTAACAAGTGGTATCAGAGAAAAGGGTCAACAGTTTCGCAGAGTAAGGATTTGATTGTTTGAGGTTTTTTGTTATCGATGGCTACTATGAAGTATGATATTCCGCTGTTGAATCGCAGTACTAGATTTTCGTTGTGGCAAGTGAAGACGATAGTTGTGTTGGCCCATATGGATTTGGATGATACTTTGTTGGTATTTGATAGGATGCCCACAACTTGGACAACAGAAAGGAAGCAACGAAAGGATCGCAAGTCACTTTCACAGATTCATCTTCATCTATCTAACAACATTCTTCTGGACGTCGTAAAGGAGAAGACAGCAGTTGCATGTGGTTGAAACTAGAGCAAATGTGCATGACCAAAATTCTAACTAGGAAATTGCATTTGAAGTAGAGATTTTATTCTCATTGCATGGCAGAAGCCCATTCACTGGAAGATCATGTGGCCATGTTTAAAGAGATCGTCGCAGATCTGGGGAAGTTAGAGGTAAAATATGATGAAGAGGACTTGGCCTTAATCCTGTTGTGCTTGTTGCCTGGTTCATTTTCCTCGTTTAGGGACATGATTATGTATAGTCGTGATACACTCACAATTGAAGACGTGTATGATGCATTGTTCTCAAATGAGAAAATGAAGTATCTGGTTGGAGTTGGTTCCAGAGATGAGGAAGCTCTTGTGGTTCATGGTGATCAACAAATGGGCAAGTCGAGGGTGGATTTTAGTAATAGGGTCTACTTTTACTGCAAGAAGAAAGGACACACCAAGAAGGATTGCAAGAAGTTGCAGAGTAAGAATAATTCAACTGCAAATAGTGGGAGGCAATCAGATATTTCGGACGAGACCAACATAGTTGAGGACTAATTGGGCGGAGTAGATGTTTTGATGATTTCTGACGTGAAATCCAAGTCTGGTGAGGAGTGGATTTTGGATATAACTTTTGTGTTTCATATGAGTCCCAATTGGGATTTGTTTGAATCATATGAAACGGTGACACAAGGTGTCATTGTTATGGAAAACAACGAATCTTGTCGGGTAGTTGGTATTGGGAGAGTCAGATTGAAGTTGGTGGATTGAACAATCAGAACACTTGGACAGGTTTGACATGTTCCAGATTTGAAGAAAAACATCATCTCGCTGAGTACCCTTGATTCAAGAGGGTACACGTTCTCTGGAGCAAGTGGAGTCTTGAAGGTCCGAAAGGGTGTCCATGTTGTATTGGATGGGCAGAGAAAGTCCTAGTTATACATCTTGCAAGGTTGGGCAGAATCAGTGAAAAGACATCAGAACAAGTTTGGTATCGTGGTAGATATACAATTTGATACAATACCGTTTGGAGTTGGCTCGGGGTCTATTTTGGAGAATACTACTCTGTCAAGTTTGGAGAATATGGATAATTTTGCTTTTCCATTACAGTCTGCGGTTCCATTATATTCAACGGTTAGGAAGAGACCCATTAGAGATAGGTACGGGGATGCTGATCTAGATGTGCATGCTTTTGGAGTTGTTGAATGTGACGAGTTTAGCCAGTGGCCTTCAGTTAAAGCATTTAGTGTTGATTCCGCTACATGGTGTGCTTCGACCATGTTCGGTAAATTTTGAATTCTTTGTGAAATTTGGGAACCTTGTGGTTGGGTTCATTTATCCGTTTCGGATATGGTGGAAGAGGAAGAGTATTTTGCGTGTGTTGAAGAAGTTTGGTTTGGGATGTAGAGTTCAGCTTGTTCGTTGCGGTCAGACTTATTGTTTTAGGTGAAGAAATTTTGAAGATTCGTTTGTTGCATTGGAATTTGTTTCAAGGTGGAAATTGTTGAATTTTGTGACCCAAATTAGGTAGAATTGAGAAAATATTTCATTTATTTCACATGTTTTATTGGAAAAATATTATTTATTTTTATTTCACGTGTTTTATTGGGAAAATATTGAAAAAATATTATTTCATTGATTCCACGCGATTTGTTTTTATCTTGTTTCCATCTTTGTGATATTTCTAGGCCCTATAAATAGTAGACTCTTTATTTAGTTTAGTAAATTACAGAAATTGTTGAATGTTGTATTTTCTCTCAATTGGTTGTCATTAATAAAATATTCAGTTCCTCTGTCGATTTCTTGTTTGCTTTATTTTAAATCATGTTCTTGTTTATTAGTTTGTGTGATCTCTACTTCATATTGTGCCATATGACCTCCTTGAATTCCTAACAATTGCATCATGTCTAGAAGGGAGCAATGATTGCATACTCTTTTTTTGGGAGGAACTTTTTAATTCCCCAAGAATTGATTATGTACATATGAATTTTTATATAATTTAATATTTTGAAGTTTAATGCTTCCATCTTCCAGGAATAAATTTTGCTTGTAAACTGAAACTGGGAGATTTGAAGGTAGCACTCTTTGATAAGGTGATCAATTAATTTGATAATTTGTGATTGATGTGATGTAATAATAATGTTACAAGTTGTAGCAACGGTGAAGGCGGAGGCAATAATGACGATGATGTAGTAATGAATGTTACAAGTGATGGTGATGACGTGTAGTAAAATAACAAGATATGTTACAAGTGATTATGGGGATAATGTAACAATACATATGTTATAGGCGGTCGTGGTGGTAAACTTAGATTATATATTTAAATTTTTAAAAAAAAAAAACTTATTTTTCAATGAAGAATCCAAAAGAAGTATTAAAAATTGAGAATTTAAGACAGATATTAAAAGCCAACCACTTGTTAAAAATATTATCCCATAATATGGTCCACATTTTGAAATTGCTCCATGTGTATTTCATTTGATTATACGGGTTTGCTGATTGGTTAATTGCAAGTTTCACTCTTTCCCCAGTCTCTATATTAATCACTTGAACTGCCTTCAACTATTCACACACCAAAAGGAAAGAAAGAGAAAGAACAGCCTTGAGATTGAATGTCTTGCTCGTTTTGCCATTGAAGAATACAACAAAAAACAGGTTTTTTCCCCTTTTGTGTTGATTTTGTTAATCTTCAACTACGATTATGGTTTGCATCTTATTAATTACAATTACCTGAGATTTTCATGACTGTGAAATTTTGGAATTAAGTCTGAAATCTCATTTATTTTTCTTCCCTTATGATTGCAGAATGCTCTAGTTCTGGAATTTAAGAAGGTATTGGATGCGAAACAGCAAGTGGTGTCGGGGTTCTTGTACTATCTAACCCTGGAGGTGGTCGACCGCGTGGAGAAGAAGAGTAAAGTGTATGAAGCTAAGGTGTGGCTCAAGCCAGACAAATCCTAGGAATTGGAGGCATTCAAGCTTGTTGACGATGCCTAAATAAGCTTTGTCATTGGACTCCTATAGCAGCAGTTACTTTGTAAAATAAATAAAGCAGCATTGCTATTCGAATAAATAGCAAGTGTACGGTATCGAGACAATAAGTAATATGGATATGAGTCCAAGTATTGTTACCTCATAACTTAATGCTATGAACTGTCAATTTATTTAACCCTAGCATGTGTTTGAACGAACTTGAGTCGATTATATTTTAATATGTGGAAATAAAACTAAAATTTTTAATTAGAATTTAACTGAGAAATAAACACGCAAGAACTTCATGAAAGATTTTAATGAGAACTTGTTAGGAACTCTGATTTAACCTAGGTCAAATTATGCTTAATTTCGTTTAACACACAAAAGCGCCACCTACTAGTGTTAACAACCTAATTATTTGAATTAACTAATAATCTCTCTCGATCAAAATCATCCCTACTTAAATGTTCAAAATCATTTTATCTCTACGTAAGTTCCAACGGGCATAGGTGCATTAATTTACATAAATTCAAGTTGTTCTTTTTAAATCATCTTTAGTCAATTTTTGCATAGTTGCTCCATTCCTCATCCTTCATTGCAATTGAATCTAAAAATAAATAAACAAATAAATCAATCAATCAAGTATAATTACAATCAAAAGTACTCCCAAGCATTCAATTTTGATGGCCGAGATAAGTGCAAAAATCTCACTCATCATTAAACGTGGAAACTCTTATATTACTTTTCACCAAAAATATATTATGGAGTCGTTCTAGTTTTGGCAGTGTGGAATTGAGGTATTGAGAGGGAATTCACTAGTTTTCCTAATCCAAGTTATTATCATTTCTATTTCGTACTAGTTGTTGTGTTAGTTTGTCTTGAGATGTATATGCATTTGACTTTGGCAAGGCTTTGATTGTGCATCTTGCTAGCTTGATGAACGCTAATAGACAAGAAATTATATACGGAGGAAATTTATAATAGTGGATGGTATTAAAGAAGTACAAAGAAAGTTATAAAAAAAATAAAATAAAAGAAAATCAATTCATCAAAGTCATATTTCTTATTGTGTAAAAAACATGCATGTGCGATATTCCCTTTTGAGTGGATATTGGCCTAATATCTTGCATCAAAATGCAAAATGCCTTACAAGTCTGGATGAATTCCTTCTTACATATTTTGAGAAGTTTCACATCACGTTTGTTCATTTTGTTTTTTTTTTTTTTTTCCCAAAACAAAAAGATTTAAATTCAGATTATGCTCTCCACATAATTTAATAGCTTATATCTTTTGAATATGGTGGATTTATTGCTCCATAATTGGGGCATTATGCCTTTACATGCACGTTTGCTTATTGGTAATCTCTATATAAATCACTTGATTCTCCGCCTTCAAATATTCATTATTCACACACCAAAAGAAGAGAAAAAGAGAGCTTCCTTTGCTCAATTTTTCAGTTTTTTTTCTTTTTCTTTTTCTTTTTGGTAGAATGACTACAGTTGGAGGAACTAGACAGAGCGAAGATCTAAGAACAGCTTTGAGATCGAGAAGCTCACTCGTTTTGCCATTGATGAACAGAACAAGAAACAGGTTTTTCTATTTCCTTTTATTTTCTATTTTTGTTTAATATTTTATCTTTAATCTGTTTTGTAAAAAAAATTGAATGATACTATTTGAAAATATTTTAAAATGTCGAATTTTAAGTCTAAGATCTCATTCATTTTTCTTAAACTTAATGGCTGTAGAAAACATCTTTGAAATTCAAGAAGGTAATAAGTATGACAAGAGTGTGAGGGTGAAAGTGTTTGAAGCTAAGGTGTTGGTCAAGCCATGGATGAACTTCAAGCGAGTTAGAGTGTGTTAGGTTTGTTATTTTCAAGTCGTTTCAGTTTTCAGTTTTGCAAAAAACTGAAAATGTGTTTGACTTAGTATTTTTGAAATTAAACCTTCGAAAAATATTATAAACTTATAACATAAAACTCAAAATGCATTTTTGACATTTTGAGTGTTTTCTGAGAAAATTTTGAAAACACTCAACATGAAAACCTAACGTTTAAATTAAAAATTATTTAAATCGATTTTAAAAATAAAAACTTTAAAAAAATTCAAATATAAACTTTTAAGAAAAATATCAAGAAAAATAAATTAAAAAATGAAATTGATAAATTTTAAAAAATAAAGATTTTGAAAAAAAAATAAAGAAAAAAGTCCTAAAAAATAAAATTCTAAAAATAAAAACAAAAATAAAAATAAAAATTTTGAAAAAATTCATTTATAAAAATTTCTAGAAATAAAAATGGTTCAAGCTCATAACAATTATTAACATAAAAATTCTAAAAAATATATTTAAATGAACAAACATAAAAATAATCTCAGACAGCATGAAATAATCAAATTTCATGAAATAATTATTCAAAATTTCAAACCAAACGTGTTTATAGTTTTCTGTTTAAGAAATAATTTTCAAAATGACAAACCAAATACGTTTTTTATATATTTGATAATATAATAATATTAATTGTTCTATTTTTACTGAATAATCAAATTTCATGAAATAATTATTCAAAATTTCAAACCAAACATGTTTTCTAGTTTTCTGTTTTAAAAAATAATTTTCAAAATGACAAACCAAATATATTTTTTACAATCTTTAAACAAACCCTCAAAACAAAAAACTGAAAATGAACTCAAAATTGAAAACTGAAACGCTGACCAAATAGTCCTAAAGGATTCAAGAATATGATACCTATATCTAATTGAACTTTGTGATTGGTAACTCCTACAATAGGAGTTAACGTTGTTTCTAGAGATTTCTCCTTCTAAGTTTTAACAATATGTAGATAGTCTTTCTTTCATATAAAACAAACGAAGTAATATTCTTTTTTTTATTTCACACAATCTATAAAGATAATACAAGTAGAGAGAAATTGTCTAGCATATTGCGTCTACGATGTGGACACATTGGTCTAATAGCTCTAAAAAATGAAAGGTATATCAATTTGGATGAATTTTGTCACTTATCTTTGTTTCGTCTAAAATTTTGTTTTAAGGATTTGGACTTCATCATTTGGCATGACAATTGGTGTGTTATATATGCGAAAACAAGCTTGAGTACAAAACTTGGTAATATAGCTCGAGTGGGTAGTGTATATATATTTCTTGTGAATATGATTGTGAAGTCTGAAGTGTAAAAATAAAGGTTATATGCACCAGTGTTACCTTGCATGTAGTTCCATGTTAATGTTGCTGAGACTCGGTATTTTTTGGCGAAATTGTGATATTAGTCCCTAACCTAAGAACTTTGTTGCAACCTGGTCTTTAACCTATTTTTCTTTGCAGGTTTGTTCCACTCTTTTAGTTTTCGAATGCGTTCTGAATGGACGGATTGCTTGGGAAATATTTCCTTGTTATATGATAAAATATTACAACTATATTGAAGTTTTCGTTCACTAAAACCCCCAAGTATAGTAGAATAAATATTACTTTGACTTTATAGCACTAAACTTATATTTTATCTTTGAAAAATCTTGATCACGTACTAAATTTAAGAGAAAATCACATCCATATATAATGGATGGTATTTGATTATGAACCTAAAAAAATTTCCAATGCAGGTGTGCAGACAGAATGCAATATTTTGTCTTCCGATAGACCTTGTGTCGTGTTTTCCTCCAAAGAAAAATATGTATTTTAGAGTATTTCCAAGCCACTCTTTATTTTTAAAGAACGTCTTGATTATAATTGAGAGCTTTAAAGAGTAAAAAATTTATTTTACACTCCAACAAATTCTTTAGAGTAATGCTATACATTGTCATTGGTGTTAAGTACCACTTTAGATGATAATTATATGTCATTAAATGATATATTCATTTAAATATAAAGTCACAATACTCATTAAATTGATCCTACAAAAGGTAGCTACCTAGGATGGTGCTAAATAACGTCACTTATGTATTTTTGTTCTTTGTTTTACTTTTCCTAACAATCATTTATTATTTCTCACTATTTTTATATTTATATATATGTATTTTGGATGTCAATAGCTAAATATGCAATATAATATGAATAATTTAAGTAGTGTAAAATTGAAACTTGCTATTTATTAAATACTATCATGAAACATACAAATAGAGGGAGAGTTTAGCCCTCCAAATATAGAAAGCAAAATTCACCCTCTATTTTTGGGGGGTTTAGTATGATTTCATATTTTGTATTTTTATGAATTTTGCTAAATACGCACCCAACATTCCACTGTACTGGCAAAGTAGCAGTGTATACATACTGATGGCGGTTATTGTTAGCAATGATGGGTTGTACATTGTACCATAAATATAGTAATATACACTACATTTCAAATGAATCCTCTTGCATCTTGGCATTTCACCTTGTCTGGAAGGGAGCAACGATTGCATAACTTTTTTTAGTGGAACATTTTAATTCCCCAAGAATTGATTATGTACATATGAATTTTTATATAATTTAATATTATGTAGTTTAATGCTTCTGTCTTCCAGGAATAAATTTTGCTTGTAAACTGAAGTTGGGAGATTTGAAGGAGCACTCTTTGACAAGATCATCAATTAATTTGATAATTTGTGATTGATGTGATGTAATAATAATGTTACAAGTTGTGGCAACGGTGAAGGCGGGGCAATAATGACGATGATGTAGTAATGAACGTTACAAGCGATGGTGATGACTTGCAGTGAAATAACAAGATATGTTACAAGTGATTGTAGCAATAATACATATGTTATAGGCGGTCGTGGTGGTAAACTTAGATTATATATTTTAATTTAAACAAAAAACATATTTTTCAATGAAGAATCCAAAAGAAATATTAAAAATTGAGAATTTAAGACATATATTAAAAGCCAACTACTTGTTAAAAATCTTATCCCATAATATGGTCCACATTTTGAAATTGTTCCATGTGTATTTCATTTGATTATACGGGTTTTCTGATTGGTTAATTGCAAGTTTCACTCTTTCCCCAGGCTCTATATAAATCACTTGAACTGCCTTCAACTATTCACAAACCAGAAGGAAAGAAAGAGAGAGTTTTCTTAGCAAGAAAATTCGGTTATTTGTGAGAGTGGCCGCCACGCCCACCGGTGGAGGAATTACCACGGTCCCAGAATTTGAGAACAGCCTTGAGATTGAATGTGTCGCTCGTTTCGCCGTTGATGAATACAACAAAAAACAGGTTTTTTTCCCCTTTTTGTGTTGATTTTGTTAATCTTCAACTACGATTATGTTTTGCATCTTATTAATTACAATTACCTGCGATTTGCATGACTGTGTGAAATTTTGGAATTAAGTCTGAAATCTCATTATTTTTCTTCCCTTATGATTGCAGAATGCACTAGTTCTGGAATTTAAGAAGGTACTGGATGCGAAACAGCAAGTGGTGTCGGGGTTCATGTACTATCTAACCCTGGAGGTGGTCGACCTCGTGGAGAAGAAGAATAAAGTGTATGAAGATAGGGTGTGGCTCACTCCAAGGAATTGGAGGAATTTAAGCTTGTTGGCGATGCCTAAATAAGCTTTGTCATTGGACTTCTCTAGCAGCGGTTACTTCGTAAAATAAATAAAATTGTTCGAATAAATCGTAGGTAAAGTGACAAGTAGTAATATAGATACGAGTCCAAGTATTGCAATCTCATAACTTAATGCTATGAACTATCAATTTACTTAACCCTAGCTTGTGTTTGAACGAACTTGAGCCGATTATGTTTTAATGTGTGAAAATAAAACTAAATTTTGTAATTAACATTTGACCATAATAATAAACAATAAAAAGCTTCATGAAAGATTTTTAAGATTAATTTGTTAGGAATTCTTATTTCACTTCAGTCAATATATGCTTAATTTCGTTACATACAATAGCCTTACCTACGAGTTTAAATAATCGAATTATTCAAATTGACTAATAATCTCTCTTGAACAAAATTAGTCCTACTTAGATGCGCAAACTCACTATATCTCTATGTTAGCACATAACATTGCATTAATTCAAAGAAATTCGATTTAAAGGTAGCATAACATGTAGGAGTATTTCTCGATTTCTTATCCAAGTTTATGTTCCCCATTGTACGGGCTAGACATATATATTATGGTTCGATCTCAATACAGTCCCTATATAAACCAATTGGTGATCAAACATTTGAATTAGATTAGCACACAGTTAGGGGCGGACCCAGAATTTTTATATTGTGAGGCAAAAAACTAAAATGGAAGTTTTTAAAAAAAAAAAAAATACTTGTTATTGTAGTTTTGTAAAAAAAAATACTTGTATAATTACATCATTATCAATATTGTGAAATGATTTTTGTTACTTGTATAGTTTTGTTTACCATCTCATTGAAAAATACTAAGCTGACAACAAGTAAATCAAATTTGACGTAGGAAGTAATTGAATTAAAATAAAGTTCAAATTTAATCTAGGAAGTAAATGAAATGCAAACGAAAGTAAATCAAATTAAATTTAATATGTAACGATCCTAAATTTTTTGACATCATACACCATCTAAAATTTTATAATAAAATTATGTTAATTATATTGAGAAATTTGTCGTGCAAAAAATAACGTTAATGAAATAATTGAAGTTTTTAAAGAAAAAACGAGTTAGACGCATCTTTTTGATACTACATTTAACTATTTTCGATATTCATTTAGACCATTCGATATAACTACGATGTAGTTCTCTAAACAAGCTTCTAAATAATGTAGATGATTTGTGGATTTGGTTAGCGTACAATTGTCGACGAATTTTTAAAGTTAGAATATTATCGAAATTCTTCAAATACTAGTTTGGAATAGCCTATTTGGACGCAGAATAACTTTCGCTAGGATTGGCTGTTTTGCACACCATTTAAAGAAAAAATTAATTCATGAGAACTTTGAAATAGTATATAGAATTTAATTTTCAAATTTATTTGATTTCATTTGGCATCCCGTAAAAACGACTACAAATTTTTTGAAAAAGAATAAAAAATTGTGGGGTCACATGACCCCATGTAGGTCCACCTATGCACACAATAAATAATTAGCATAATAAAGGTATTCAAATGAAGTACGTAAATTTATTTAACAAATATGACCTAGACCTAGGCTACATTGTTCATCCTAACAAAAATGACCTAGTCTATAGTATTCATGCTAACATGTAGAATTTTAGCCAATCATCGTAGCGAAAAATTAAAAAAAATAAAAAAAGAAGAAGAAGAAGAAGAAAGTGTCATCACCAGGTTTTTATTACAATGCAATATGAGCGCCATGATGGTGGCGGTGCGATGATGGCATTTCAGATTAGGATGGTTAGAGGTGGCGTGGTGGTTATAATGGTGGCAAAGATAAGATGATGGTTGTGTTGGAGGAAGAACATTGACTAGTTGTGGTGAAGGGAATTATAGCATGAGTTGTATTTTGGCACCGATGTCAATTGTACTGACAATGGTGATTGATGGCAGAGACTATATTGTCGTAGGTTGTGCTTTGTAGTGAAAATTATAGGCTTCTTGGAGTTTGAAGTTTTAAACAATAATTTCTAAATTTACAATATTGAACAATAACTTTGAAATTATTAAACAAAATTAGTCAAGGGGGCAAAATTTCTTCATTTCTATTTTAGGAAGGCCACATTGAGATCCGCCAAAATTAGCAAAGCCCAATTTGGTTTAACTGTATCTTGGGAGTAGCCCATTAGGAGATCCCAATCTGGCTTGAACATTTGAGCTGGCATTCAAACCAAACCGGGTAACAATAACGATTAAACGGAAGAGTGTCCTCGTTCCAGCATTTACCGAGTTGAAAATTTCATATATAAGAGATTAAGTATAATTAATTTTAAAATTAAAAAACAAGGTTTAAAACTTCTAAAATCACATATTAATTAATTTTTATTTATGAAATAATTAATTAAATATACTAAGGTCACAATTCTATACTATTTGTTACAAATTATCGAATTAATTGGTCACAAATTATTTCTTGATTACGAATCAAAAATTTTATTGACCAAAAATTCTCACACGTCCTTGAATCAAAATTTTACTTGTCACAATTTATTCTTCCTCCAACACAACTGTCATCTTATCTTTTTCCGCACCACCACTAACCATCCTAATTTGAAATGCCATCATTGCACCACCACCACTTTGGATTTGAAATCACACCTTAAAGATCTGAAAATTCGAAATCTCTTATATTGTAAACTTATTTAAATGCATTCATACATATAGATTTTAATTTCAAAAAAAAAAAAAAAAAAGTTCATATTCTTCAGTGAAGAAATCCAAAAAAAGATTTTAAAAATTGAGAATTAAAACAAATATTATAAGCCAACCACTTGTAAAGAATCTTATCCCATAATATAGTCCACATTTTGAAAATGCTCCATATGTATTTCATTTGATTCTACTCGTTTGCTTATTGGTTGATTGCCCGATTCACTTTTCCCCAATCTCTATATAATGTCATCTAACGCCACTGAAGTTAAAGTATCAATTTATGTGGCATTATGTTATAAGTTCAATTAAAAATGAAATTATATGATTCATTTAATTGAACATGTAATTTAATGTCATTAATATTGTCACATAAATCGGTGTTAAATATCAATGGTGCTAAATAAAACTACTCTAATGAAAATTAGTAAAATTGCCTTCAACTATTCACACACAAAAAGAAGAGAGAGTTTTCTTTGGAAAAAAATTCAGTTTTCATGACCACCGTTGGAGAAATTACCCAGAGTGAAGGATCTCAGAACAGCCTTGAGATTGAAGAACTGCTCGTTTTGCCGTTGACGAATACAACAA
>CAIGRP010063162.1:0-11319 GCA_903798385.1 Fraxinus cuspidata | reverse complement strand
TGAATTGTTTGTACACATTTCTCTCAATCATCATATTTGACTACTCTCAAATTTTCTTAAAAAGCATGAATTAGGGTTTCTCAAAAAACACCGTCGCTCGAGCACTAGGCTAGCGACGATGAGTGATAGATGTATCGCTCGAGCGAGAGCCGGACGACAATGATTCTATTTTTTCTTCTCAAGCATCAGCTAGGCATCAAACTAATGTAAATCCGACATCTCTTTTTCGACATTTCATATTCGAACCCAAAGACTCAATTTATCTATACAATCCCCAAAATATTCCTTAACGTTTATAATTATTTTATAATAATTATTTTGTCTAAAAAATTCCAACACAACATAAGTCTTAACAATATTATTGAAATAATTGAATTATAGTAGGGTTATAATCGTCCAAAAAAATTATTCATATCTGATGTGATATTTAATATGCAAGGCAAAACCTATAAAGAAGGGTGGAGGGTTTTAAATGAATTAAATGTTAATTATTGGGTATATAAAATGTTTATGAAATGTGAGATGATTTTCATACACATTGAAAACTATATTCTAGGGTTTTAAAGGAATTACAAAAAAATGATTATTATTTGAAGTGATATTTAATATGCAATGCAATGGCTATAAAGAGGTGTAACCATGTCAACGAGGAGTCGAAACTCAAGGTTCAAGCCGAGCATGGGCCAAAAAATGAGGCTCGATCCGAGCTTTCGGCTCGAGGCGTAGCAGGCCGAGCCACTCCCAAGCCGAGCCGGTTCATTTTTTTAAAAAATTTAATTATAAATCTAAAATTTTTTATAACGTATTCAAAATTTGTGCAATTTATACATATTATAAATAATAACTAAATATTAATATATAAAAAATACATATAAACTTTAAAAAAAAATGCATGGTTTGGCCCGTAAAGCTTTTTTGACATCACTAAAGAGGGGGGAGGTTTTCAATGAATTAATTGTTAATTATTGGGTATATAAATGGTTTTGGGAATGTGAGATGATTTTTAATTGGAAAATTAATACACATAGAAAATCGATATTATAGGGTTTTAAAGGAATTAATTGTTAATTATTGGGTATATAAAGTGCTTATGGAATGTGAGAGGAATTTAATAGAAAAATTAATACACATTGAAAAACGAAAAATAAAGTAAAAACGAAAAGTACGCACTACTGAAATAATTGAATTGTAGTAGGTTAGAATCGTCCATAAAATAATTTTCACTTGATATGATATCTATATATTATAGATGAAAAACTATATTATAGGGTCTTAAAGGAATCAATTGTTACTTATTTGGGTATATGAATGGTTTAAAAAATATGAGCTTATTTTTAATTGGAAAATTAATACAAAATGAAAAGTAAAGCGTTATTAAAATAATTGAATTACAGTAAGGTTGAAATCGTGAAAAAATAATTCTCACTTAATATAATATATTATATATATTAAATTATAGTAGAGCTAAAATCGACAATTTTTTCGTTTCTATCATTGATGTATAATGTCTAAAACTAAAGCGCCACGTCATTTTGACGTGCTATATTGTCTTTTGAGTGTGATTTGCAAAAAGTAGGCTAGCAGAAGGACAAAGTAAATCGTTATCTGACTCAGACTAGTTGCATTATTGCATAAAATAAATTAAATATTGGCAAGGCAATATCCTCTTTTCATTACATACATTCTGTTTTCAAATTGCAACGACGTAAGAGCAGCTAATGGATTCTCAAGGTGCCACACTCCCTCCTCATGTACTCATTTTTCCGGTACCAATTCAGGGCCATGTGAATTCCATGCTCAAACTAGCCGAACTCCTCTGTCTTTATGGCCTTGACATTACATTCATGGTCTCTGATTTCAGCCACAACCGCCTCCTCAAGCACACCACGGTCGTTTCGCGTTTCAAGCAGTATCCTGGGTTCCGTTTCCAGTCCATCACCGATGGGCTTCCTGATGGCCATTCTCGAGCTGGCCAGCAAGTCATGGATATCCTGCCTTCTACCAAGAACATAACGGCACCACTCTTCAAGCAGATGATGGTTGAGAAGAACTTATTCGCCTCTGAAACCCGAAGGCCAGTTACTTGCATCATAGCTGACGGGTCCCTGCCATTTGCCGGTGATTTTGCTGAAGAGAAAGGGATTCCCCTCATATATTTTCGTACTATTAGTGCTTGCTCCTTTTGGGCTTTTTTCCGTATACCTGAACTCATTGAAGCCGGTGAAATTTCCGTTCGAGGTGTCCACTCTCTTTCCTGATATCTACTCAAACCAATCTGTTTAAATTATTCAAAAGTGAGGCGTATTTAGCCCCTGTTTCACCATTATTTTCTGTAATAAATTTTGTGAAAAACTAATTTTTTAAATAAAATTTAGTTAAAAAGTGGAAAATATTATTTTAAATTTACATACAAAATTATTTTATTATAAAAATGTGTTGTTTAAAGTAATTTTTAGAAAAAATAAATTTCAAAGAATGAGATTTCCTTTATGAATTTTGCAGGTATTGGCATGGACCAAATCGTAAAAAGTGTGCCGGGAATGGAAGGTTTTTTAAGATTCCGGGACTTGCCCAGCTTTTGCCGTGTCAACGACATTAATGATCCAAACCTTCAGATTATGAAATCTGTGACTAGACAGACCACAAGAGCGCAAGCAGCCATTTTTAACACTGTTGAAGATCTAGAAGGGTCAGTTGTATCTCACATACGCAAGCACATACCAAAAATCTTCACCATTGGACCAAATCATTCCCACCTGAAGTCGAGACTCGCAGAAAAGAAGGCCGTTAACTCAATTCTTTCAGGAAGCTTTTGGGCAGAAGACCGGAGTTGTCTCGATTGGCTTAATGCACAGCCAGCAAAATCAGTAATCTATGTTAGTTTTGGAAGCATTACAGTTGTGACAAGAGAGCAGCTATTGGAGTTCTGGCATGGATTGGTGAATAGTGGACAGAGGTTCTTGTGGGTCATGAGGCCAGATTCAATTGTAGGGGAAGATGGGAAGAATCAAACTCCATTAGAATTAGAGGAGGGTACAAAGGCAAGGGGTTATATGGTAGGATGGGCACCTCAGGAAGAAGTGCTGAACCACGAGGCAGTGGGCGGGTTTTTGACTCACAGTGGATGGAACTCGACTCTGGAGAGTATTGCGGTTGGTGTGCCAATGATTTGTTGGCCATATTTTGGTGATCAAACGGTTAACAGTAGGTTTGTGAGTGAGGTTTGGAAGATTGGGTTAGACATAAAAGATACTTGTGATAGAGAAATTATTGGGAAAGCTGTCAGAGAGCTTATGGAAGAACGGAAGGATGAGTTCTTCGAAAGGTCACAAAATATGGCAAATCTTGCAAGAAAGGCTGTTAGTGAAGGTGGATCATCGTATCGCAATTTGGATGCTCTTATTGACTACATCAAAACAATGATAGTCTAATATGCCATCCAAACAATGATCATCCGATGCTTACAAACTTTCTTGCTTTATAAGGAAAACAAAAGGAAATTCCGGATGCTTAAGTTGCACGTCACAAAATTCAGGATACTTTTGTTTGTTTTCTAAGGATCAGTTTCCAGGAGTGTATCTTCTAATTTTGTTGATTGCCTGGCTGGTTTTGTTCTAATTTTCGGTTCCACAAGTATTGATTTTGCCAAATTTATACAATTTAGTATCCTTAATTTCCTCAGGATACTTTTGTTTGTTTTCTAAGGATCAATATACAGGTTTGTATCTTCTAATTTTGTTGATTGCCTTGCTGGTTTTGTTTTAATTTTCGGTTCGACAAGTATTGATTTTGCCAAATTTATACAATTTAGTATCCTTAATTTCCTTAGGATACTTTTGTTTGTTTTCTAAGGGTCAGTATCCAGGTGTGTATCTTCTAATTTTGTTGATCTTGCTGGTTTTGTTCTAATTTTCAGTTCGACAAGTATTGATTTTGCCAAATTTATACAATTTAGTATCCTTAATTTCCTCAGTACTTTTGTTTGTTTTCTAATGGTCAGTATCCAGGTGTGTATCTTCTAATTTTGTTGATCGCCTTGCTGATTTTGTTCTAATTTTCGGTTAGACAGGTATTTATTTTGCCAAATTTATACATTTTAGTATCCTTAATTTCCTTTCACTAGCCTTCAGTGTGTCAACAAATCCTACAACTCTCTCTTTGTATTCTGCTTTTGTCGATACTTCCAAGTTTTTCAGATTTGGTATTAATCATTCAAATAACACTATGGTTTCAGAGTGACAAGACTTATCATTCGATCAATAAGATTTACAAAAACCATTTGAATTTTGAACTACACATTTATGTGCTATTTGTGCCTTTTTTTGGTCTTTCTCTAATTAGGCAGTGCTGCTTAAAGTTAGATGTATCAAATTCAGGCGAAGGTTGTGTCCAATGTTTTAAAAATCAACTCAAACATCGATTTGGAAAAGGATAAAGGTCGAAGGGTCCAATCGAGATCGAACTGGATGTTAAAATTAAATAAAGTTGAGGGGTCATGATAAAACAAAATCAAATTAGTTGGTCAATGTTACAATTAAGTATGAATTTGGGTGATCATGATGAAACAAAATCAAATTAGATAATCGATATGATGCTAAGTATGGTGGTCATCGATGAATATACCCCCTCATTAATTTCATTTGTGTCCAGAAAGAAGCCAAAACACGAGGCTCTAAAAATATTCACGTGCTAATTAGATAGCGTTCCACACAATGCTTTGGTAATCATACAAGTGGATGCCATGTTCACATTTTTTGGAGAAAACAATTGTCCTGGTATATTATATAGTCCCAATCCTGTAAAAAAAAAAAAAGACTAAATTAGTTTGAAAAATATATTTTAATCTATAATGGTACTCAAAAGCAATGACGCCATAAATTCTTACAAGTGTACCCCAGTTTAATTGTATTAAAGATTTTAAGTTTTACTTATTGTCATGTTTACGGTATAAAAATATTTATTTGTGCATCGTATTTTTAAATAAGCAAAAAGAATAATAACTACAAAAGCGAAATTAAATATTTGCCCACTTAATTGAAAATACGCAAACAAAATTATTGAATGTAAACTGTGGTCAAGGGTAACGTGTATTAATTAATGGAATGTCGGAGATAAAAAAAATTTAATGAAAACAATTGATAACATAAATATGAGAATGAATAAAAGTTAAGAAACTTTAATGACATTAAAATGTGATGAATTATAGAAAATGTAATGCGAATATAATTGTCCTTATAAAAATTAAATATGTACAAATACAATTAGAAGGTGGTCACTATTCTTTAGAATTTTAATACAACCAGAAGATATTTTTTCTAAATATAACTTGGTATAAAGTCTAATTTTCCCTCTATAATTTCTCGCATAGCAAAAAAAATTTAATGTTAGGCATGAAGAGTAGAGTTTCAATCAAGTAGGAACATAGAGTAAAAATCGAGCTATAGGTCCGACTCGTCCAAGGGTTGGATGTAGAAAAGAAAAGTTATTTTTTCTTTTTATTTGCATCTTCTTTTCTTTTCTTTTTTGTATTAGAGTGTAAATTGTCTTTTTACGTTTAGTTTGATATTATTTTTAATATAAACACAAAGGTTAGGACATAGTGAGAAATAAAAGTAAAAATAAAAAAGGGATAATTGTAGCAGCTATCCCTAACATTTCACATTTTTGTAGATATACCCTAATTTTGAGTTTGTACCACTGAAGGTCCCTAACCTTTGAAAAATTAATAACAAAGGTCCAAATGGATGAAAACCGTGAATTTCACCATTAGTTGACCTAAAAATGAAAAAAGTGGATATTTTGATTTCGTCAGTCACATATTAATAATTGAAATAATTCAATTAAAACAAACAAAAAACCTACCCCAACCCCCCTCCCCTAAATACTTCATCTTCTTCAACACGCCAACACCGCACCCACCATCCCACCCACACCCTCTGCAATGTTGAAGCTACTTTAATGACATTTCTCAATCCTCCAACCTCTACTCTTAAATTCCAATATTACACATTTTCCCTCCTCATTTATCTCTCGTTTCATTAGCCCTCGTCCAAACCAAGAGGGCCTTTACGACCCCCACTATGTGCTCAAATTGGATTTGAGTTAAGTAGATATTTATCTCTATGCGTGCGTACGTTATTTTTATGCATGCAAAACAACCATCAATCCCCAAAACTCATTAAACCTTGTCATTTGTAGCACAAATTTCAAATTTTCTCTAATTTATAAACCCATTCTACAATTAGTATATCTAAATTCCATCTCAACTCTACTGCTAAAAACTCATTGTTTATTAACAATTACATTGTTTCCCTAAATTTTTGGAAGAAAGCAATATTAATATATTTCTGTTATATGATTTGGAATTGCATAATATTGGATCTGCATTTAAATGTGTTGGATAAATTGTTGCAAATAACTATTGTTGAGGAAGCCAAAAGATTCTATCCCCTTTTCGGCATTGAGGCAAATATTGCCCTTATTTTTTGCCTGAGAACTTTGGCTATGAACTTTCGCCATCGCCGCCATCGCAGAGGTCAGACGTGGTTGCAATAGTGTTATGCTGGAGCTTTGGGTGTGTGGTTGGTTTTAATTTGGCGGCGAAGGAGAAGAAGATGAGGGTGAGAGTGAGGGTGGGGCGAGGTGAGGTGAGGTGACGGTGGTTGGGCATATTTCTTTTCTTTCCTTTTAGTTTTATTATTTTAATTATCAATATTTGGGAAATGCAAATGTACCCTTTTACTCTTTCACTTCTATCAAAATTAAGTCAAAATTTTATTTTATTGGTCAATTAACGGTCAATTCATCCGTTTGTTCTTGTGCTGCAACAAAATATAAAGTTTAGGACTGTGAGTGACACAAACTGAAAGTTAGGGTAAAATTTACAAACAAGCGAAAGATTAGGTATCGCTGCTGCAATTATCCCTAAAATTATAAAAGGACTAAAAGGTTGATGACTACAATAGACCTCTATTCAACTTTACATCCCAATTTGAAAATATAAATCCTAGNAACAAGCGAAAGATTAGGTATCGCTGCTGCAATTATCCCTAAAATTATAAAAGGACTAAAAGGTTGATGACTACAATAGACCTCTATTCAACTTTACATCCCAATTTGAAAATATAAATCCTAGCTATACCCTCCATCTCCATCCGTGGAGAGAGAAAATAATTAGTATGGAGGAAAAGAGAGAAGATGGGCGTTCAGCGACTCAGATGAGACCATTGAGTTGTACTCGCAGCATTCTCAACCGTGCCCATGGCTCTGCTAGTTTTTCTCAAGGTACATTCTTGTTCCCTTACTGTTTTTTCCTTAATTGTTTTTTTTTTTTTTTTGAATTTGATAATTACTTAATCAGTATACCTTTCTTAGGTAGGCTATTTTTTATGTTGAAAAAAATTTTCCGTTTCCTTCACGAATCATGATTATAAATATGATTTGTCTAGCTAGTATCTACTTTTCAAGTTGCTTTCTTTCATGGGTTTGTGATTATTATGGTTTCTCTAATTGCAGAGCTCGAAATTCAAGAATTTTCCGCTAAAATAATTTTTTTTGAATTCGTATTTCTTGAAATACAAAAATAATAATAATGGAGGAAAAAAGAAGAATAAATTAATATTTCCTGCCCAGATAATTGCTTTTATCTGAATTTTTTAGATGAGACTTGATATCGATATTGATGTTGTGTTCTATCTGATGAATATTTGGAAAAAACAAAATTGATTTATTTATTCTTCAATTAAGCCGTTGTAGAATCTGGTTACTCTGCTTATTACTGTTGTTTTGTTTGGTTTTAGGGGAAACCAAAATTCGTGCTGCAGTTTATGGGCCAAAGGCTGGAACAAAGAAGAATGAGAATCCAGAAAAAAGCTTGTATTGAAGTCATTTGAAAGCCCAAATCTTGCCAAATCGGTGAGATTTTGTTCGGATTTTTTTATTATGACCTAAAGATACTTCTTAGTTAATTTATATGATTGTAAGCAAGGAATTACAAAAGCGTGCCACTACATTGGACCTCTCAAATGGGTAACAGCCTTCGGACCATATTGTCATAAAATATCTTGATTGCTTATATCGGATTATATTTTAACTCCACTTTGTGATTTTGCTAGAGATGCATGATACACGCCCTCGTGTCCTTTTCATTGTATTATTCTTTTTTATAATATTAACTTCGACACATATACTATTATGAATATGCAGTGCTGTTAGCTTTCTTAGCCAATATTTCATGAAGATAAGTTTTCACCCCTTCATTGATTATAAGTTGAGTTCAAAGAATGTTGACTTTGATCCCGATAAATAATTTCTATTTTCCGGTTGGGACGCTCTAGATGCTGATGCCGCTTCCATTAGCTAGCTATTGTTCTATTGAATTTGGTATATATTAGGGAAAATGGAAAAGGAGTACGAGATGATACTAAAGAGAACTCTGCACAATATCTGCATTTTGAATGTCCATCCGAATACAACCTCATCAATTATTATCCAGGTACAACTATTGAACAACTGACTGGAACTTTTCTGCCCAATTTGTTGCTAACTTAAAAATAGCCAGTTTAGCATGCTAAATGTGTAACTTCAGTGTTATGAAGAAATTGATTTTTCCAATATATATTCTCATGATGACATTTTCATAAATTCTTAGTTTAATTCTACAAATCTGAACAAAACTAAAAAATTATTGAACAAATCTGAACAAAACTAAAATACTTAAAAAATGTTGAAAATACCCTTAAACTGACTCAAAATAGAATAAATGCTAGAATAGAGCTCTAAACAACGTAATTTGACCCCAAAAGTTTGACAACGTCATAAAGAAAATGTGCAGAATCGAAAAACGCTTCCAGATTGTACTCACGGACGAAAATCTGACATTCAAGCTGAAATATGTATATTATCGTAAATCCTCCTGATTTTTTCTATTTTCCAATTATTTATAATTTTCTCTTCTAATTGTCCCGCATTATTCCCTTCCACTTCAAAACAACTCAATCCTGAGTTGTCATCTAGATACAAAGACTTATGGGAGGAAAACTCACTGTTTGAATTTGTATTGGTCAGAAAATCATTCCCTTCCACTTTAGAAGCTTTATGTGCCCTTTCTATTGGTGCTACCGTAATATTTTTATCTTTTCACTTAAACTTACAGGTATTCTCTCTACCCTTATTTATCCACTACTTATTTCTATCACATTATAATTTAGCAACTTATAATGAAACCCAAACAAGCACGATCATTTGTAAAAAGAAAAAAAGAAATTCATCTTTTGGATATATTAAAGGAGAAAAAATTCTCGTGCTATCATACGATGTTTGGGTTTTATAATAATTTCATATATTTTTTTCTTTAAGCTTGGTACATAATAATATTCCATGTTCAAAAGGCCATTATCCTTTAACTTCCTTGACTAACCTTTTGTTAAGCTTCTCCCTTGTGCTATAAATGCAGCATGTTCTGCCCTTGTAGATGCTGGAATTCCTTTGAAATATCTTGCCGGTAAACATTATATATGGACATTCTTCCCATTAATGTTTTGACGAATGATGTATTATATACACTTTCATATAAGTGAAATGATGTTTATTGAATTGTGTTGAGTATTCAACAATAGTTACAATTATTCTGTAGTTGCCATAAGTTGTTGTCTATCAGAAGATGAGTATTGTGTATTGGATTGGATCCCAACAAGCTAGAAGAACAGGTATTCTAATTATTCTTATTTGACTTGGTCATTCTCATTCAGTATTTATCTTGTTTTTGAAATTTTCTTTGCCTTGAGTTAGTCAATTTACTGAATGAATGAATCATCTGGTGTACAAATATTTATATAATAGATATCAAGAATTTACCACAACTCTCTGCACCGTTCATTCCTGTAGCCAGCATGCTGTTGTGTGCATTCAATGTCAATTTTTTGTTTATAGCAGATAGTAGCAAAACACTTTCCATTTTGAATCCATGCAGTGCTTTCCATGTGAAATACATATTTGATTCTCCACCTATATATATTGTACCTAAAAATCTCTCACTGTGCTTGCATAAAACATGGCAGAATATGAAGGCACTGGTATATTTAGTTTTCCGAAACTCGATTCTGTCTGTACTTGATGAGGAACCAGTGGAAGTAGGAGAATCAATTGAAAAGGGAATTATCACCTGTTACTCATGGTGTTATGTCAGGTAATTGTCACACTTCATCCCGCATCGTTTAGTTTATATAATGCCTTTTATTACAATAAGCTCGTGGTAGAAGTATGAGAGAGATTGGATTCCTTGTTAGTTCACAGCAATGACTGGGTGTCATGGCCTAGCAATTTAAGAATCTAGATGTCTTTCACTAGTATTCTTATAGCGTGGAACCGTGGATGTTTTCGTTTTAACTGATAGTAATAGGCTGACATCAAGCTTCTGTCCTGATTCCTTATCCTGTCTTTTTACTGTTTTCATGTATGAGCATACAGTACAATCATAGCATTTGGCTAAGCTTGTATGCGTTACTTTTACGCAACTTTCCGTCTCCAAACATTTTTGAATAACTATTTTTTCTTATTTCAAGTAAAAAAAGTTCATTGTTTTAGAAGTAACTCTTAGGCTGCTCTTGAAATAAGAATCTTGCTTATTTCCCAATTTCACTGTTACAAAATATCTAGTTTCAAACTTATTTTCCAAAAAGATCACTTGCAAGTAAAACTTTTAAGCTCAACCAATCATGCGAGGTCCATTGGTGTACATTATGCTCTCTCCCTGCCCCTCAAATGCACGTCACATTGTTATTCCAATGTTCTTTCTTCGAAATAATTACAATATAGGGGTCTAAAATGTGCCCCTTTTTTATATGCCTCCAAATGTCTTCCAGCTTGCTTTCATTCTTGTACCAGTGAACAATTACTTTCAGTGTCTGGAACAAGGACGTGCTGCAATCAAGCCGCTACCTGATTTTCTTAGGAAAAAGTTGCTGTCTAAGGTACAAAATGATGTATCTGTAGCCGGCTGAATTTATTGAGGGCAATGGCATAGGATCTCAGCATCAGAAAATACTTTGATTTTCTTGGTATCTTACGAATGTTTTGTATATGATTTTCTGTGCACGCTGAATCCGCTTGAAGCTAGATGTGCTGTGAAATAGTTTTGCAGGAAAGTAAAAATTAACTACCAATCTGCTTAGATTAAGGTTATGTTGTCCATTGAGGAGCTTTTGGCATTGACACTATTCCTGCAGAAATTCTATACATACTTCTCTAAGATTTTGTCTTCAATTAATGAAAATACATGTAACTGACTCAGTCTGTTCAGTACTATGATTCAACTCAAAT
>CAIGRP010063161.1:0-13434 GCA_903798385.1 Fraxinus cuspidata | reverse complement strand
GGGGGGGGGGGGGGGGGGGACCAAAGATGGAATGAAGAGAGGGCTGATTGCTCGCCCACAAAGAAGGGTAAGAAAAGTTCTAGAATCATGCACACAAAAAAGTTCAGTGAACCAGTACAACTGTAAAATATTGAACGTGATACAGATAATTCCACCATTGAACTTCTGAAAATCCATGGTGCCAGAGGCAAAATTTTGATGCCTAAGCAATTGAAGATCCAGAATTTGGATGGAGGTGGCACCAAGCATTATCAGGCACTTAGAAATTTTTAGACACCCATAAGACAAATTTAACTAGACGACCTGCAGTTTTCCTACATTTTCTTAGGCAAAAATGTGCAAGGAATCCATCCAGTAAAATGAGAGAGGCAGCTAACTTGCTTCAAAAAGTTTCAGGGTGTTCCAATAGACTAGCCTTCCCCAGTTGGCTCTTAATAAAACCTACAAGGATATCCTCCTAGTTCATCTCTCCATAAGGTCATACATCCTTTGTTAGTCGACACAATCATGTTACTCATCTCAGAGTCTAAACTTTGGAGATTCCCCTTTACATTGTCCATGTGAATGAAAAATCCCAACCATGTTTTTTGGCTCACTTAAACAAGTAGACTTGTCTGGAATAGTCTCCATATCCCTCTTCTTCAACCTTATATGTGCTACTTCTAACCATAGAGATGGTAATGTAAGTCCCTCAGACCACATACATGTAATTTGACACAGCTACTAGTTCGCTGAATGATATTGCCTTCTATAACCCCTCTATGCAGTATCTGAGAGTGCATCACAGGGCCCCTCTTCTGAAAACAGGGCTTGCATCACGCTGACCTAAACTCTCCTTAGCAATTTAGATAAGTTAATGCACATGTATAATAATCTGATCAATAATCCAAATTCAATTCTACATCCATTAGAACTGCTTGACTGGATTAGAGAATATGAATTGTGATCATCCCTACTAATCAAGTAATGAATAGTGCAGATCGTACAAATTACAAGAGTAGGCAACATTACCAGTGGGCCAGAAACTTCATCAGCTTTTTCCTTCCCGTAGAGTAGTTTGACCAGGCTTACAGAATACTCCATAGCTGTTCCCGGTCCTCGACTGGTCACTACTCTTCCATCCTGCTGGACTCTCGATTCGACAGAAGTAGCAGAAGATGATAGCTGCTCCATAAATGATGGGTAACAAGTCGCCTGTCGAGGATAATCGCCATTTCAGTCATTTGAGGAAGATCATCAACTATAAAAGCTTCGTATAAGCAAATACTAGGAAATAAACAAATAGTGTGGCTATTCTTGCTTACTTTCAACCCCTTCAAGAGACCCCACGATCCAAGTGCAACTGCAGGAGCCGCACATATGGCAGCATATGGGCGGCCATCAGCAGCCTGCTTTTTCACCATGCTTTCCAATGTTTTGCAATCTCTAAGAGTGGCTGCACCAGGCATTCCTCCCTAGACCATAGTTGCATTTTAATCACAACATGTTTTCCAAAAACAAATTTTATGGTTGAAAGATAATCTGTACTAGATATGGTATGTAGCTACTAGCTGTAACTTGCACCCATAGCATCAGCAATGGATATATCAATTCAAGTTTTTGGGTAAATAAGTATATTTACAGTATAAGTAATAATAAAAATCAGATAGATGCTAACCATTTAAAACAAACAATTTCAGAGGTTGTAACTTTCATTATTGTATCCAAAACCAAAACCAAAACCAAAACCAAAATCAAAATCAAAATCAAAATCACATTCATCAGTCTTCATTCAATTGTTGGTCACACATATATATAAGTTTGCTTAACTACTTAGCAATTATTAGCAGACAGTGGCAACAGATGCTGATTTGGCGAAGAAAAATGAATTCCAGATTATTCACCCGCAGACAGCAAAAAAATATTAGTTGCTAAGCAGACTTGTACCGGATCATTCGTGAATTTTACATAGAGATATTTAGATCAGATAAAAATAGTTCATTTATCAGCAAATTGGCAATTTATCAGTCCTGAACAAGCCAGTATAGCGATTCATTGTTAGGGAAATCCGTCAAAAACTTCCATTTCATAGAAAATTAGATTAGAAAAAGAAAAACTAGTGCTCAAAATAATTAGATATATAAAGCTTACCGGAAGAGAAATAAGATCATATGCAGTATCAGCGCAATCAGAAATAAGGGCATCGCCGACGATTTTCACTCCGTGACAAGCATCAACACATAGCTGTTTCTCCACCGACGCCACAGTCACATCGGCGCCAGCTCTCCTCAACACATCAATAGTTATCACAGCCTCCAGCGGCTCCGTTCCATTCGCAACCGGCACCAAAACCTAAAGGTGACAACATAGTAGTCAAATCATTAAATTATCACGCAATTGAACCTCCAATAATTCATTTGAACATTTACAGTAAGCAAAGTACCTTCTTAGCAGCGGAAGCCATTACTGTAAATGAGAAGCGTTTGATTTTACTGCGAGAGATGGAAAGAGTGTGTAAATGTGAGGAATTTGGGGGCCGTTTGGTGATAGATATAAAGGGCGAAAATGGGGTGAGGTGGCGCAAACGTAGTGCTGCCATTTTCTATTTGTGTAAAGGTAGTTCGAGTTCTCTAGAGACTTAATAGTAGATTGAGACACTCGAGCCATTTGTATAGTCTTTACTGCTTTGATAAAGATCAACAAGTGTAACAAGTTCCACTAAGGCATATAATTTTTTATTTTTACTTCTATTTTCCATAAAAGAACTTTATGAGAAATTACAATAAAAAATTCTTCTAATCATATAAAGCGTCAGTTTGGTTCCATTATACCACGTTATAATGATAGAAAAAATAAATTTTTTTAGAAAATGTGTGGTTAAGAAATTGGAAAAAATTTTTTAGTTCACGTGCAATATTATTTTATTGGAAAATGTGTGGTTAAAGAGAGAAAAAAATGTAATTTAACGGGGAATAATGGAGGCCAAACAGGGGCAAAATATTTTTAGAAAATTATCGAAACATATTAAAAAATAATTTATTAATTTCACTAACAATTTTTGAATTTTCAATAATCATTTCAAACGGGCTGTTAAGATTAACTCACAAAAGAAGGTAAACCTTGAATCGGTAATAAAAACAATTAAGCACTTGTTTGAACCCATTAATTGAAAAAAAATAATAATAAATTCTTGAACATTATTTTCATCTCATTTCAACCACACATTATTCAATAAAATAATATTACACACAAATTCAAAAATTTTTTTTTTTAACCATACATTTCTCATCAATACATTATTCAAAAATACATTTTATTTATTATTTATTATTTTTTAGTTCAAACAACCCAAAAATGTTCTAAAGATGGTTTATCCAACAAGTATCTTACATTTTCTGCAGGTGTCGCCATAAAGATATGCAATTGGTGCAACCGCCTAGGATTTCAAAATTATAGGTACTTCTGAATTATAATTATTTATATATTTTATATTTATAGTTTATTTTTAAAAAAATTCTGGGTCAGGTTATAGGGCAAATATTTATGAAAAAAGACACACAAAGAATTATAATATTTTATTAACATTTTTTTAAAAAAAATTTGACATATTGAGAAACAAAAACTAATTTATCTAGTTAATGGCTAAATATTGACTGTATTTATGTTTTGATTCACACTTTGATTAATTAGATGGGTCGAAATCATTCGTGAATAGATCTTGCTAAATTTAGCCCCATATCTAATGTCCCAACTAATTGATATGTAACCATAAAAAGTTTCAAAATACACTTTTAAAAATAACAAACTTGTGGATTTTTTTTTAAACTTAGGTTATCACATTTTGTGACGTCTAATAAAATATGGTGATTTGTAATTTTATTATATTATAACACGATAATACACAATTTATAGTCAAATCACAAACATACAATTTGTGGGTCACAATTACTTTTATCACATCCTATCCCTACCTGAACATCATTGTCATCACCTGAATCGTCTTCGCCACCTCAGATCCACCACTCACCACTACCACCACCCTTAACACATCACAATTACTACTCACGCCTCCATCTTAAATCCACCGCCATATCTACAGTCGATATCCCCGCAACGCCAACTGTATTGCAGCATCATCGTCATGCAACAATTGTGATTTCGCTTGATTTGTAGCTTTGTCGGGGGTTGAGAGAGAGAGAGAGAGTATATGTATTATTTATGTTTGGGGGGGACGGAGGGAGGGAGGGAGGGAGAGAGAGGATGAAGTGTTGGGAGTGGGGTGTTGTGTCCTACGAACAAATGTTTTGATAGTGTGGGTGGTTTTAGTGGGGTATATAATATGTTTTTAATTTTGAGAATAATTATAATCTAATTTTTGAAAAAAAGTAATTAGTACCTAATTTTTGAAACTGAGCCCTTGTTTGGGCTTTATTTTAATGTGATTTTGGGAGAAAATAAATAGTGATTTTTTTAAAAAAAGAATGTATGGTTAAAATATAAAGAAAATTTTTGGATTTACATATAATATTATTTTATGAAAAAATGTGTGGTTGAAAATGAATTTTAAAAAAATTTATAAAAACGAGGACCGAAAGTTAGAATATAGAGTTTAAGGTAATTCTATTCTAATTGAACTACTTGTCGAAAGAATCGAGCCACTTTGCCCTAGTTTCACCTCTCTCATAATAAATTTAAAATCTGATACAATTTGAATAAAATATTGTCCATAAAAGTGGTTCTTCGGCTCCTCTTTTCTCCTATCAAATCTGTATGAGAGAAGCAATAATTCATTGATTTCAATGGTTACACCATGCTCGATTGATATGTTTACTCTGAATTTGTTAGTCCTTATAATATATTCATGTGAAGTGTACATGCGTTTTAAGAAATGTGATAAGTTTTAGGGAAATTGCAACCACGATACCAAACCTTTTACTCAGCAGCAGACTTTGCCCAAACCTCATTTGTGCTACCGTATGCACCAAACTTTAGAAAATTCACAGCTCAAGTCCAGATTGATGGTTTTCGTCACTTTGACCCAAAAAACAGTCGGTTGATCTTGAAAATTAAAATTTTAATAATTTTGACCAAATAAGGCAATGATAATATGATAAATTTATAATTTTAATATAATAAAATAATCAAAATTAACAAAATAAAAACCATCTTCTTCTTCAATCTTTCCCAATCCCCTCGCCCAAAAATCAAATACACTCCCAACCAGTTGCTGGCCGATGGCACCACCGCCTCATCGCCAGCACCAACTGACGGTTTGGTTGAGAGAGAGAGAGAGAGAGAAAGAGAGGGTAGGGGGAGGGGAACCATCTCCTCTATTTGAAGAAATTTGAAGAAGATGATGCGTTGCCGAAGTATCAAAGCGTGGCGCTGATAATTGGGGTGACCGACATCGTAGGCAACAGTCTAGCCGAGATCCTCCCCCTAGCCGACACTCTCGGTGGCCCATGGAAGGTATACGACGTCGCGCGCCTCCCTCAGCCATCATAGGATGACGACAATCCGGTTCATTATGTTCGATGCGATATATCGGATCTTGAGGATGCCGAATCGAAGCTCTCTGATGTATTGATTCCTAATTGCCCTAATTTACAGCATATCTGTTTGCAGACTGGATGGAAGCATTACATAGGTCCATTTGAATCCTTTGGCAAATCAAAACAAATGATACTCCTTACCATGAGGATTTACCCAGGCTGAATTACCCGAATTTTTACTGCACTCTTGAGGATATTTTGTTTGAGGAGGTTCAAGAGAAGGAAGGATTGGCGTGGTCAGTCTATCAACCAGGGATTGGGGATATTAAGTTTTTCAGAGTGGTTAACCATTGAAACCAAACATAGGAGATGGTTCCCCTCCCCTACCCCTCTTTCTCAACCAAACCGTTAGATGGCGTCGGCGATGAGGTGGCGGTGCCGCTGGCAACTGGTTGGGAGTGTATTTTTGGGTGAGGGGATTGGGGAAGATTGAAGATGAAGATGGGTTTTATTTTGTTGATTGTGCTTATTTTTTATATTAAATTTATAAAGTTACCATTTTACCCTTATCTTATTTGGTCAATCGGACTTGAGTTATGAATTTTTTAAAGGTTTGGTACCTACGGTGGTACAAATGAAAGGTTTGAGCAAAATCTGCTACTAAGTGAAAGATTTGGTATCGTGGCTGCAATTTTTCTTAAGTTTATTGAGCTTATAAAGTTGTCATTAGTCTTAATCATTAATCAAACACATTTTTTAAATATCTTTTATTTACTCCTATGCCTTTCGATGATTATATATAATAGAAATTTGAACTAATTCCATTCATCTGTCCTTACATGCACTACAAGAAATAGTTTGAAGACCTAAATGTGACAAAAATGAATGGGGACCCCAAGTGAGACAAATGGTAATGTTAGGGAACCATGGACTAGAATTTTCCTAAATAAGAGAATTATGTCGTAAACAAGATACTATTAAGGAAACTCTGAAAGTAGAAGCAAGAGATGTAATAAACTTGATTTTACTTGAAAATAAATTTGTGGTTTTCTTCTCGATGCACGAACTCTTTTAGGGGCGAAGCTAGGCCTGCCCCAAGTCCATTTAGTTTTTTTTGTTAAAAAAAAATTTACCAGTCGAGTATAAATTTTTTTTGTCTCGCTAGCTCCATCCCTGATGTGGATTACATGCATGAAACGTGCATTATTTTGATATCTTTTATAAGTACTTTACAAAGATTATTTTGAGATGTTGAAGCATTATAAAAAATGACACTTACATGGCATGCTACACACATTTCTACAAGTCCGTGTTAAAAAAAAAATCTTTAATTCATATGAGGTGAGTATTGATCATAAAAGTGAAATGCATACACGATATTGAATGTGTGAAATGCCCGTGGAGATGAAAGTTAAATAGCGTACAAGAATGCGAATGGTAATTACTTTAGAATTAAAATTAATGATACTGAAATATATAGACGAAAATGAATGTTACTTGAGATGCATTAATGTGAATACGTGAAAATCAAATAATTTATAAATAATATACATACATGAACCATGCACGTTAACGAAATTAATCTTTTAAACACTGGTGCTTAACTTAAGTATCATGTGACATAACACATCTACCTCTTAGTGTAGCGTGTCCTGTCAATTGAGTGTTTAGCATAAGCTAAGTACCGATACTTAGGAGATCAGTCATGTGCATGTTAATTTATATACAAATTTATTGTCCAATCAAGTGAATCAATTTTTTTAAATGTACAATGACGACAATTAATACTTGTGAAATTATCGAGGATAATATTTAATTAAGTTGTAAAAAATGAAAATTAAAAGTTACATTGAAATAATATAAATATATTAGAGATAAAACTGCTCAAAAAATTATTCTCACTTCATGTGACATTTAAAATATATTAAAATCAATTAATATATATTTCACTTAATAGATTATCCAAAGTTGCTCTCAAAACATAAGAGAAAAATAAAATATTTATATATTTGGAAAGTGAAATCTTTAGAAGTAGCTTCTATATATATATTTTTATTTTTTTTTAGAGAAATAAAAATTCTTTGACATTTAATACTTTCTTCCTCCACGCACGCAACCGTAATTACGGGGTGGTGCCATCCCACGACGTAACTACTAAACGACACCGTCCTCGCAGTCGGTATCACCGGCTATCCCGGTGCCTTATCTCCTCACCTAAAAATCTCGTTGTATAAATTAGTCCATTTCTCTTAATTTTTACGTTTCCGGAGACACGTTCAATCATTCTCTTGCCGGAGCTGTGTTGATTCGCCTCCGATTTTTATCTTTTAATTCTGTAAGTACTCTTGAATTTCCATTAATCAATTAGTTTATTCGTTTTTGTAGAAAGATCCGATTGTTTAACTTAGTTCCTTTTTTTCCCCCTGGATTGTTTGATAGGTTATTTGTGTTATGGATATGACTTTTTGGATCTATACATGTTTGTTTTGGCTGATAAATCATAAATATACTAGAATCTTATGTATAGGTATTTTTATCTAGGTGCGTGTTCATACACTTTTTGAGCTTGTGTAAGTTTTGCTGTTCTGGCTAGTGATTTAGTTGTACTGATTACTCATGGTAGAACTTAAGTGCTTAATTTGTTTTTCCTATTGTCTGATATTTTGTTTCCTTTCAAAATATTTTGTTTAATTTGGCAATTATACCAGCATGTACACAAGTCACCATAGAGTTGCATAAACACATAGATGATATTGGCTTTGCTTATTGCAATATCTGAACAAAATTTCTTGTAATATATTTGTTTAACTGGGAAAGTTGCATTGCTTACTTTGTTCTGGGATTTCAGAATCGTGTTATGTTAATCTGCAGGAAATTTCTTTATGTACCTCTCCTTTTCATTTGAAGGGATTCTTGAAATAAGTTCGGAGAATGATTTCTATTTGGTATTTCGTTCCCTGCATTTCAAGTTTCATAATTTTGAAGGGGAAGTAGATGTAGCAGTATCTTTTGTAGCAGGATCCTATTAACATTTCAGATAGAGGTCTAATAACATTATGTTTAGTCAGCTAAATTTCCAGCCAAAAGACATTTCTTTTGGAAAAAAATTATCCATCCTCAATATTTTCTTGAAAGTAGAATGTATTTTGCCGAAGAGAGATTTTTTGCCTGTGTGCTGGACATTTTTCTGTTTAATATGATGATTTCATGAGATTCATATATTTTGTGCTTCTTGTAATTCTGTTCTGACTTATAACCATGGTTCTTTTCCCCGGCCTTATCTGCTGCAAATAGGAAGTCTTTAAACCTTGAGATCTCTATAGATGGCGGATAATGAGGACAGGACTGAAACTGCTCTCAAAGGAAATGAATGGGAAGTCGTATCGCTCACAGAATCGGCATATGCTGCTGCCCCTGGTCCCAAACAGGTTGATCCGAGTGAAGATAGCCAGGGTAATTTAGTTGGAGAAAGTGAAGCTGAGACTTCTCATGCCATGTTTATGTCAGGCCATTTTCTTTTTCCTCAAAGTCAGCACAAGAATTTGCCGTTGGAACCTGAGTATGACGAGATACGAAATGAAAAAGGAGACGAAGGCGATCTTCCTTATTTGATTGCTGAAGAAAAGGGTAAATTGGATGTCAAAGATGAAGAAAAAGTGAGCATCGAAAAACTGACGTCTGATGAATTTCCTGGAGTTCAAGATTTTGATGAGAAGGACAACAGGCTATCAGTTGGTGGTGCAGATTTACAAAAAGATACGGACAGAGAGCAGTTCATTTCTGGTTCTGCAGAATTTAGTGCATTCCATAACATATCAAACATGGGCAGGTCCTATACTGTTGAGGAGGATGCAATGACTGATGATATGGCTGAACCTTTTGAACATGCTTTGAATTCAAGCTCGCCAAGTTTCCAGAAGCCTGTTGAGGAAAACAAGTATGATGGGGCTGACCTTCCTTGTGAAGCTTGGTGGAAAAGGCAGGCTCTTTCATTGTATGCGCATGCAAAAGAGGCCAACACATTTTGGTCTATTATCATTGCTACAGCCGTTGCAGGGCTTGTAATTATTGGACACAAGTGGCAGCAAGAAAGGTGGCAAATTTTGCAGTATAGGCGGCAGTTCAGTATCAATGATGAGGTATTAAGTCTTAAATTTTTAGACATATTGAGTCTTTTAGTGTGTCCTCATTTGATAGGTAGATAAGCCTGTTTGATTGCATTCTTATTTTACTTGTATAAGTAAGGAGAAAAAAAAATGTATTAAAACTCCTTGTAAGCAAAATAAGTGTGCACCCAAACATGCTCTGGATTGTGTTTCATTTGTTCCATCTGACGATGCCATGCAAAAAATATGAAATATTTATAGCCCAAAAGACACGATTTGGCTAATGGTTTTTTTTTTTTTCAATTTTAGAAGTGTGTTCAATTTTTAGCATTAGAGTGGGAGATGAATGCCATGAAAGTTTGATTTGGCGTATGTGTAGCAATCCATGTCTTGATAAGAAATGTAGTACATTTAGTTAACGGTGCAGGGATGGTTGATTGATTGTTACATTGAAAAGATGGATGGTAGGTTTTATAGTGAACAAAGTTTTAGAAAAATGTTCCAAGGCCACCGGTTGGTCACTTTGAATCCATTTCCCGCAGCCATGTTCCTCGGCCTTGTTGTCTCTCATTACATAGTTCCCCAGTTTCTAAAACGAGAAAACTTAAAATAAATGAAGGTAGAAAACTATTCTAAAGTTTTAGTAAAAGTCCTTTAGTTTGATCTAATGCCTGATGCAAAGTGGAGACGGTTATGATACATGATTTTGCAATTTAACACCTTAAGGAATGGTAAAAAGGAGAAAGAATGACAAAGTTATATAGGGCCTGTTTGAGCCCTATTTTCGGTGTATAATGCATTTTGGAATTGTAGATTGATGGAGAATGAGTGGTTAAAAATTAAGGAAAAGTTTTGGATTTGCGTGTAATATTATTTTATTGAATAACGTGTGGTTGAAAAAAAGAGAGGGAAAAATATATTTTGGAAAAAATTGGGATCAAACAAGGGCATAATATGGTTATTCGTTGTTTGACATGATGAGCTTTACTCATGTCTGTGTAAGGTTATTGAATATGACCGAGTGCAATTTGCAATCCATCGTCATTTAGACAGAATAGATTGGATTTAAGTAGCAAGCATATTGACTTTGATGGCTAATAGAAAATGTATCTACATGTATGATGGTAATAATGCAATTGTTGATTACTTTCTGTCAACTCCCCTTTCTTCCAGAGTAACTGGTACCAGACCGTTCTTCTGGTCCTTGTAGTAATAGCATGAAGAACAGAATATACTTTCTAAAAATATTTAATATCCACTCAATTTTTAAGCAATTTACAAACTTCACAACTCTTTATCACCTCTGTGTTTATGCTAGCCGCTGTGTCATAAGAGTTGGTTTGCCCAATCTTATGGTGTATTGACTTGTAATATCATGCTGGACGGTAGCAGTGATTCAGTAACTGTTTCTAAGGTTTCAGTTCTATGCATTTAGCTCAATTTTTATGCAATCAGCTCAATGTTTATTCTCATTGTTACAGAGGCTTAGCAGAATGTGTCCGGCCCATATTAATGTGGTGTTTTGACCTGAAATGTCATGTTAGAATGTAATGATAATTGAAAAGGTGATGCTATTCATCATTAATAGGATTATCATCAATATAGGTGGTAGTGGATCCTATAATTCATTGTCAAATCACAAATGGAGTTGTGATGCATTTTAATTCACTGGACAATGAATTTAGGGGTTCACTGCTACTTAGACTAATAATGATATCTATTGATGAATAGCATTATTCAATTGAAAATTTGTTTTCCAGGATCCAATTATTTGCTCTACTTCTTAGGCATTAAGCTCATTTTGATATTATAACTCTTATGTTGTATTTCTTCTCGGTACAGAAGATGGGCAGGATGCTTGGTCCCATATCTCGATTTTTAAAGATGTGATTGTTCGTGGCCATCAACGGGGTTCATTTGTCCGCAGGAACAACTCTGCAGAACTTTAAAACAATGACAAAAAAATTGAGAGGGGGAGAAGCTTTGTTGTATGTGACACACTGGTTCTTTTTTTTTTTTTTTTTTATACGGATTTTTCTTGTGACTAAGCTTGTTGATATTTGCTTATGCTGATGCTGATATCGTGATGGGGTTATGTGTGTAAGCTTTGGGGCAAAGTTTGGTGCACAAATTGGGTAAAGATACCACATTAGTTATTTATGATCGAATATCTTATATGCTCGGTGAATTCTCTCCTATAGGAATTCAGATTGAAATGGTTAAGCATAAAGCATGACACCCCTATTGGGATAGTGTGTGTGTGTTACGTGTTGGAAGGTGGACATTAATGCTCTTTAGACACGTGTCTTATGTCACACAACATGTTCGATTTTGTTAAGAATAATACTATATATATATGAGCATTATTATTAGTGCTTATCAATCGATGACGTGACATTAATTGATTTCTCATCTTAAATTTTATATCTAAAAATGCAAATCAATTAAAGCCATCTGAATGTGGCGTCGTGCTTGTGGGTAATCAGTGATGATGAATGACATTACTCTATTTATCTCCTAGGAATTATAATCCATTTATGTGACATGATATGCTTGTCAGAAAATGTAAATGTATGATTATGAATTCATTTTATCGGTCTTGTTATTTAATGATGTATCATATGGTTATTATCCTAGTGGGATATATAACCCACTAGGATATATAACCCTTTGGTTCATTATTCACATAGGAACGAAGAAGATTAGATATAGGATACATACAACGCTCATTTTTTTAATATAAATATATATTTTATTGTTTATTTTGGACACTTGAGGAACACTTTCATGCATGGATTACCACCTGTGATAATCACCTCTCTGTGTAATGAGGTTGGTTTTTGAGGAGAGAATACTTTTTTTGGACAATGTGAGATGACCTCATTGTTACATAGACACAATCTAGATAAATAACATTATTTGTTTTCTTATTTATTTCATAGTAGTATTTATACTTTCATTTATTTTAATATACATTAAATGCACCTTGAGTTGCTCTTCAACTATACATTTTAATGGATAACACCAATATTATTTACTAATTCTTCATTTATTTCTATCTATTAAAAAATTAATCAATTATAAATTCTTCCCAAACTAGAGGCTGAGTAGTATTGATTGTGTCAAATGAAAATGTATAAAAAATAAAAAGAAAATATTGATCTATAATTTTAAAGAATTTAAATTGATGTATCCTAGTGTTGATCTAAACTTGTCTTGAAAGAATCAACGATCAGCCTAATGTCTCTCTATTTAAATTTTAAACTATCATTAACTTAGAACTTTCAATTAATTGATTATTTTTTGTTGAATTGGTTAAAGCTGAAATTTATTTCAGATCCTTCTGTCTTCTATAAAAAGGACGCTTATTTAATTTTGGTTTAGAAGTCTGAATTGATTATAAATCAAATTCCATAGTGTTTTGGGAGTTTGATTGAATTAATGACTTTTGGAATGGATGAATTAGTGTTTTGAAGCACTTGAGATAGAGTCGGGGCGCCGAGAGAAGAAAAACTAACAGAACTACAACGTTTACAAGCTGCAAGAAGAAAAAAAGAAAAAGAATGGCCAGCGCCTTGGGAGGCACTCCGGTATGGGAAGAATCATGTTCTGTTTTGATTTCAGACGCGATTTTGGACTCTTACCTCATCCAAAATTTCGAGATTTGGCTTTTATAAATACTCTACAAGGTATAGATACTGAAAAAAAAAGTGAAAAAAGTAAGATTCAAGAGAGACTATAACAATTAGATCATTGTTGTATACATTATAAATAAGAGAGAATTGTTTAGATTAGATCGAGATGATCAAAATCTTGTAAAACAATTGTTTGTTTTTGGTATAATAAATTCTCATCTT